>WITN01000088.1:0-188173 GCA_015025155.1 Lactarius quietus | reverse complement strand
TCGACCAATCTTGGTACCATTCATTGAAAGGGCGTCCGCCCATCTTGGAGGTGTACATGGCATTGGTGGCTTCCAGCTTCGAGTATGCTGGGACAAAATGTTTCTTGAAACTGTCGCGGAAATCTACCCATGTTCCGAAATCGACAGGCGTGACTGATAAGGCTCTCTTCTGTTTATCTTGAGCCCATTCTCCGGCAGACGTGCCGACCTTGAAGTGTGTTAGAGCGGCTGAAACCCTCTTTCCTTGATCTGAATACGTGGATTCGTTGAGGTAGTAGTAGTTCTCTAGATTGTTCCAAAAGGCTTCTGCCTTTGCAGGGCTACCATCGAATGACTCTGGGGGGGATCCCAATAACTTGGTGTTTGCTGAACCAGACATGCTTGCTGGGGTACTTGGTGTGCTGGGTGCGCTTGGTTGACTTGGAGATGTGGAGCGACTAGACTGAGCAGGGGTACTGGGGCGTTGACTGGGGGTAGGTGTGACTGCGCGTACTGGGGGTAGTGCTGGTGGAAGTGGGAATGCTGTAGCCGACGGTGTAGGTAGGAATGACTGTGATGCTTCCGCTGGGGTTACTGGGAGTGCGCCTGGAACTGCTTGTGGTGTCTGTGGCTGGGATACTGTGGTGATAAGCGCCTGGACTTTTCTGGTGACGCTTCCTAGGATCTGTGAGACCTCTTCTTGGTCACTTGATTCACTGCGCGCTGATCTGGTGCCTGAGGGTGGTGTTCTAGGTCGTGACCAACCTTGTGCTTCTGGTTGGGTTTCTTGGGCAGAGGTTGCTTCCTCTTCGTGTTCCGAAGGTTCTTCTTCGGAATCTGAAAACTGGACTGGTTTCTTGTTCTTGTATTCCCACCTGTTTCTATCGAAAGTCCACTCGACTTTCTTGGATTGGTACTCGCCGGTAAGTGAGGCGTAATCAAGGTTTTGGACGTGGGCTATATGGGGGTGGATCTTGGCGAAGTCTTTGATGGTAACTTCTTCAAGGGTGTCTAGGAAAAACCAAGGAAAGTAACCGTCTTTGCTGAAGACCGGTCTATCAAGAAATTCGCCCTGGAATCTTTCGAGGACTAGGTCAAAGAATGTGTCGTAGATGCTTTCGGGAATGCGGTCTTCCTCCTGTCTGTGGGTTCTCTTGTTTTTGGAGTTGTACTTTGACTCATTCACTAATGGCGGGGTAATCTAGTGACAGTCCAACCGTCTTCGTTCCACTGATAGTGGATCTTGTAGGCGGGTTGCAAGATAGCCTTATCTGGCTGGTTTCGCCTGACTTGTCGGCGGATCCAATGGTATTCTTCGTAAATACCAAAGTAGGTGACCGTGGTTTTGCTCCTCCACAGGTAGTTCTGGAAGTTGAGGATACTTGACGTGAATTCTCGAATGTGGTTCAAAGGGTGGTGAACGTCTAGGGAGATTTGGTGTTGGTCGTACTGCAATCTGCAGTGTTCCTTGAATGCTTGGAGTTCTCTTGGTCTTCTGGTAGGTAGGTGTTCCGCTACGTAGACAGATTCCGGGTAATGGCAGTGTAACTGTACTGTCTCTGTTCGGAGGTAGTTGGCTTCTTCACTACTGGTGGAGTGTTGCCTGGCAATGGGGTTTACTGGGCGTGGAACTGGGGGTCCTCTGATGGATGGGTACACTGGTTCAGACGGACCAGCTTGGTTAATTCTAGGGACAGCTGGGACTTGGGATGGTGAATCAAGGCGGAGGTCTTCTGCGTGTATGGAAGGGTGTTCCACACGTGTTCTGTGGGTTCGTCTTCTATGGGGCTGTTGGATGAGCTGGCGCTGCTGAATGTTTTGGGATGCCAGATTGATAGCCCAATCGACTATGCTTTCTCCAATGTTTTCCAGCTTGGATCTGGACAAGAAATCTACTCTTTATTGCTTAAAGGGTAGATAGGCGTTGCCTGGGGCCCACAATACTACACTAGGTGGAGTAGGTGGGGTATCTGGTCTGTATCCACAGTCACACACTTCTTTAGCACACCAACACCTTCTAGGTCCGTTCCAAAGGTTAGGTTCTCCCCAACCGTCAACAGACTCAGTTGATATGCTAGTGGGACTGCTAGGTGGCAGTGGAGTTTCAACAAGAGGAGGGGGTGTTCGCGCTTCAGCGAACTCAAGGATTTCGGGGTCGTCAGGGGTGTCTGGAGGGAGGTGATACACTTGAGGGTCGATGAGGCGATGGTCCGGGTTTTCAAGGGTGGTTTCCCAGTTGGGAGAGTCCCACTTGTAAGTGAACTCTTTACCTTCGACTATGGCAAGGTGGAATTCTGTTCCTCTGGTGACAAGACGGATCTCTTGCCAGGTGACTTGGACTTGATCGTAGTTGAGGGAGAAGCGCTCTAGATACCTGACACGCTCTCCTGCTCTGATGCGTCGGATGAGTTCTTGCCTTTGAGGGGCAACGTGGATGAACCAAAAGTGATCGTCTTTGGTCCACAGGAGGATGGATTCGGCTGGGGAATTGTTAACAGTGGTGGCTTCGGATAGATGCCAATACAGGAGTTGTTCTTGGGCGGCTTCAGCAATTCTTGCTAAGTCGATGTTCTGGAAATCTTCGTAGTCCCACTGGTAAGTTACTTTACCAAAGGGCAGGAGGTCTCGGAGTTTGGTCAAGATAATTGGAGGATCACTCCAACAGTCAATGATATCACACTGACTGGTGTCGAACAAGGATGTCTCAGGGTAATAAGTCCTGAGCTGGAGGAGACGGTGAGTTTCAAAGAAGTTGTGGGCTCTTCGGAGTCTTTCTCCTTCTTGAAGGCGAACTGGGAATATCGACACTGGATGCGGGAACCCCAATGTATTGGCAAGAAAATGATAACAACTTGTACTACCACTTACTAATTAAAGTAAATGGCTACAAGGGCGTGTTATCACTATGTGTTGAGATAAAATTAAAGGGGTCCGCAGGGATACGCGGCGTGAAACAATAGGAGAGGAGGTGAGGGCGAGTCCTCACTGAATCGTCAAAGTGGTACCCTTGGTACACCGCGTAGACGTTCTCCTCAAAAAAACCTAGGTAACCGTATGTGGTTACCACTCTCCCGTCCAAGAAGTCGTGAACCTCAAGTATGACAAGCGTATATACGTACGCTTCACGAATGAGGTTGTTCAGTGACCTGAACGCTTCACGAATTCCTTCCCTGAAGCTGTACTTGATAGAGCCCAGGGGAAGGTCGTCACTAGGGAGGTCGAGGACTGCCTTACAGCAGACGTAGATAGGTTGAATGCCGAGAGCAACGGCAATGTCACGATGGCGAGGGTAAATGGTCAAAAAATGGGGGGACGTGAAACGAAAGGGGGTGACACCAGTAAAAACAGGGGGCGAGTTGCACAGGGCCTCGGCTGTGCGAATGGTGTGGATGGAGAACTGGTGGAACTCCGAGATTTGTTGCCACTCCTCTCCTCGAGGGGTGTGGACGGCGAGAAACTGGTGGGGGTGCTCTCCTCTAACTTGGAGGCAGGATGGGGGGCGGTTGACAGGGGCAGGGGGAACGTTCTCTTGGCTCTCTTCTACCGGTGCAGGGGATGCACGCTGTTCTGAGTAGAAGGCTACACGAAGCTCTGCAGCTTCGTAGTCGATGGGGGAGTCTGGGGTCGGTGGACGAGGAGGGGGCGTCAAGGGATGGAGGGCCGGGGTTGGGATACGGAAAACGGGGGACGACGCTGGACGAGGGATGGGGGACACCAACCTTACCGAAGGGGGTGTCTGGGACAACGGGGCTGGGGAAGGGTAACGAAGCTCGGGGGTTGGGGTCCGAGCTACTGGCAGGGAGAGGGCAGGGGAACCTTGGGGAGAGGCGATTCGCTCAACGCTTAGAGGAATCCCTGGTGGTGACGACAGGAAGTACGGGGGAAACGGGAGGTCTTGTCCTAAAGGGGACAACGGGAGACGAGGGGGCGATGATGGGGGCAGGGGAACACTTGGAAGACGACGAGGGCGACGAGGGGGGGAATAATCAATATTATGAAAGGAGCCTGAATCAGCGTCCCACGCTCCAAACTCGGAGTAATCGTAGTCAGACACTGAGAAGGTTCGTGGTTAGCAAGCTAAGACTGTCCAAGTGTGATGAGTGTCTCACTGTTTAATCGCAACAGCAAGACCAAGGATCACGAGGAACAGGGTGGCTAACGTCGAACCCACAAGGAAGTAGAACAAGGACAGGGAACAATGGACCACGAGTAACAAGACAAGGATGAGGAACAACCCAATGATGGGAAGCTGCTCTGAAGACAAGAATGTACAAGTGGGGATGTCGCAAGTGGACAGTCTGAGGGACTGTCTGTTACATTGCTCCAGCTTATATACCTGAATACATGGTCTGTGCGTACTTTAGGGGAGGCCCAACTCCGCTCCACGGGTGGGCCCATGGAATACTCTAGAAGCGTTCTAAAGATAGCATGGAATGTGCTGGAAGGTTTCTAAGTATATCGTCCAATGGCATTAATCCCTGACAAGCTCCGCTCGTCAGGTGATTGATCAACAATCTTCGTTTACCGATCAACGGACTTTGTTTATCAATCAACGATCTTTTGTTGATTGATCAACAAACAAGTCATGTGAGGTCATCTGACCTTTCGCTTGGTAAGTCCCGGTTCCGGACCGGGTCTTTCTTGAATAGGAAGGAAAGGATTATCCAATCCTTTCACGCGCGTCGTCTTGGCTAGTTCCACTAGTCCATTACTTTGTATTCCTGAGTTTGTGCGCGCGTTCCCTTGCGCATTCCTGGGTATTCCGGATAAGTCACAGACCGAGGCATAGGTTCGTGACAAGAAGAACGAGAGCAACGCGAGCAAGACCTGGCCGAGGCTCGCAGGCGATTCCCCACACCCGCAAGCGGAAGAATGGAGGAAGATGCGGAGGGACTACGGGTTGTTGAAGGAGGTGATGACCTCGTGGAGGATGGACCAGGTGATGAAGATGACGCCGAAGGAGAGACGGAGGAGGATACAGCTGTTGACGAGGCAAGTATCCTCCAGTCCTCCGCCACCACATCCACTACCGCTGTCGACCGCTACGACAGCGACGAGTCATCCGATGGCTCCTACCATGACGCCCACGTCATCTGCACAAGATGCGACAACCCCCAGAGCTATTGTCACTGCGCCCCAATGCGCATTCCTCCCCGAGTCGGCCAAGAAGAAGAAGACAGCGACATTACCGAAGAAGCCATGGATGACGAAGAACGAGCACCTACAGTTGCTGTCGTCTATGGACCGACTGCGGAGGAAGGATACGCCGCTATGGGGCGACTCCCGTCATACGCCGAAGCCCGAGACCCTTCACCCGTCAATACGCGCCGAACGCATGCGTCGAGGCGCCCTATCCGTGCCGTATCGCCTACCCCCCAAGGCTTCGTCCTCAACAACGGGATGAATTGGGTACCCATGGTCATCGAACACGAGGGCCGACGTATCCCTGCCAGATACGTGCGGGTGAGGATGCAAGACAACCCAGAGGCTTTCGGAACGATGGGGAGGGGCGAGCCGATATACCGTGGAGACATACACGCCGAGCCGTGTTGAGACATGGGGCCCCCAGCTGAGTACACCCGCGAAGAACTACTATACCTTCGCGCTGACTTCCGGGGACGATGCCAGGTGGATGAAGCCCTCGGGAGGCTGGGGGATATTTCCCTTGCCGCCGAAGTGAGGCGCTACCGCTCGTCCCAGGAAGTCATCAAGGAGCTGGAGATCGCCATCAAGAGGCTCGAAGATGACATCTTTGTGCATGTCGATCGCGCACGACACTCCGCAAGGAGGCTGGGAAGAGCACACGCCCTCGTCAGAATACGAGACGAACACGAGACGGACGTGGGACTCACCACGGTACCTAATTGGGTAGTGGAGCGAGGGCGCTCACCCTTGTGAAGGGGGTGATGTAACGTCCCGGGTCATAGTAAGTATCTGACCTAACTCATAAGCGATGGGACGTGATCAAGGGGGTGCTTACTGTTCTTCTTCTTGTTGATGGCTGTGGACTTACTCATGCATACGATGTTGATTACTGATAGTATTACCGATCCGATGATTAAGGCTGACTGTACGATTACTGAGTAGTAGCAGTTGTGGCGTTCGTATTAGTGGACGATTATCCAGCAGGAAGTAGTAGTGGCGGTCTCGCTGACGAAGGCGGATCGCGCGTTAGCGTTATAAGGAAGCTATCGACTGTTGTGGTCGATAGCTTGGATTTCTTGTACATCTCGCAGACTTGTTATCCAAAGCCGGTTTCCTCTCTTTCCCTCTCGTCCCTTGGGACCGCGTGTCAAAAACAGTCAAAGTACAAAGCTCCGCCTTCGTGCGTTGAGACGTCACTCAGCCTTCGTGCTTGAGTAGGATTACTGCTGAGTCACCGCGTTCACCTTACGTTGCCTAAGTCAGGCTCACGTGCTGCTCGCACGTAACACGTACTCTGCTATGTCTTGTTTCATCGTGGGCCACCAGTAGCTTCGTTCCACTAGTTGCGTCGTTCGGTTGATTCCTGGGTGACCATGAATGGGAGGATCATGATGTGTGGAAATGACTTCTCTGATTTCCTCCATTGGTCCTGTCATTACGAGCCGTTGTCCCTGGTACCACCAGAGTCCGGCCGCTTTCGTCAGTTTGTGGGGGTCGACCCACTTTCGTATCTTCTGTTCGTCCTGTTGTCGGGTGGTTGTGGTTGTTCGTACGAATATTTTGTCTGGTAGTACGACGTCTTCGTTGTCTTCTTCCCCTTGATCGTAATCGGGTCTTCGAGATAGTGCGTCGGCTCGTCCATTGGCCGTGCCTTTAACATGATGTATCTCGAAGTTGTATTCCGCCAGTTCGAGTACTTCCCTGGCGATTCGCCTACTGATTTTTTGGGGGTCTCGCCAGTATTTGAGGTTAAGATGATCGGAAAAAATGCGTACTTTGTGTGGCGAGCCTGCTAACAGGTGCCGCCAATTTCGCAATGCTTTTACGATGGCTAACAACTCTAGGTTGTAGATGTCGTAGTTGCGTTCGGCGGCGTTGAGCGTTGCTGAATAGTAACCCACAGGATGTCGCTTCCCATCTTGTTTCTTTTGCAGTAGTACTGCTCCGACTGCAAATCCTGACGCGTCCACCTCTAGGTCGAATTGCTGGGTTTGGTCGGCATGTGCTAATATGGGTTCTGTGGTGACTCGTTTTTTAAGCGTATCAAATGCTGTTTGATGTCTTGTTCCCCACTGCCATGGTTCGTCTTTTCGTGTAAGCTCGTTGAGCGGTTTGGCTATGTTGGCGAATCCTCTAATAAACTGCCGATAAAAGTTGCAAAAACCCAGGAATGATCGTACTTCCTTTACTGATGTGGGTGTTTGCCAATCGCGGACGCCCGAAATTTTGACGGGGTCCATGCGTGTCACCCCCTCTTCAAGGATTACCCCCAGGTAATCAATACTGGGAGCATTGAAGACACATTTCTCGGGTTTGAAGAAGAGGTCGTTCTTTTGTGCTATGGCGAGCACATCTTTGACTGCATCTTGGTGTTTCTTGATCGCTAGCGGTTGTCTTTTGGTTGCTATAGCGATATCGTCCATGTATACCCTGATTGTTGTTCCGGCTGCTTCATGTTTCGTGATTATAGGTTGATAAATGGTGTTCATGAAGCTTTGGAATGTTGCCGGTGAGTTACACAAGCCAAAGTACATGACCGTCGGTTCAAATAATCCTCGACGTGTTTTGAACGCGGCCTTCGGCTCGTCTCCTTCCTTGATCCGGATGTTGTTGTATCCTTGTCGGACGTCGAGCTTGCTGAATATTTGTGCTCCTCCAAGATCTCTGACTAGATCATCAATAAGGGGCAGTGGGTACTGGTTTCGTATTGTCCATTCGTTGATTTTTCGGTAATCCTGTACGGGTCGTAGCTTCCCGTCTTTCTTTTTGATAAAAAAGAAAGATGATGCGTACGGGGACTTTGAGGGACGGATATATCCCTTGTCTAGTTGTTCGTCAATAAATTCATCTAACGCTGCGTCTTCTACCCTTGTCATTGGGTATACTTTGCAGTCGATGACGTCTGGTGCTCCCTTCTTGAGTTCAATTGCATGATCGCAACTTCGTTTTGGTGGGAATCTTTTTGCTTCTTCTTCGCTGAATACTCGCGCAAATTGTTGGTATTCTTTTGGTACCTCGACGTTCTTGGTATATTGCTTGGCATCTATTGCAAGCTCGACCGCTGATCGTCGTCCATACACTTGTTCTTCTATCATCGCCACGATTTGTTTCTTGGCCTCGGTGGTGAACATTCGTGAGATTTTGACGTCATTTTGTTCTTCGTTGAGCAACCTAGCTAGCACGGTTCTTTTGTCGCTTGGGTTGACCGTTCGTAGCACGATAGGGAGCTGTTTTTCGTCAATAGTGGCGTGTCGCCAACTGAACCTTGGTTCGTAGGTTGCGAGCCACAGGTATCCTAGCAATATGTCTTCCTTCCCGATGTCGGTGATTAGGAAGCGCATTTCTTTCTTTGTTCCTCCTGTTTCCACATTGAGCGTGAGGTAGTGCGTGATCTGCCCCGCTTTATTAGTGGTATCGTCGATGTTATAGATATTTTTTGGCTTATCTAGCGCCCGTTGTCCCAACCCCATCCTTTTGACGAATTGTGGATGGATAAAGTTGTCAGTGGCTCCTGAGTCCACCAACGCTTTGATGTCGGCCATGTTGTAACTTGCACGAATGGATACTGGTACTCGCATAGATCGGTAGCGCATAATGTACACAGA
Source organism: Lactarius quietus (assembly GCA_015025155.1). Classification (NCBI taxonomy): domain Eukaryota; kingdom Fungi; phylum Basidiomycota; class Agaricomycetes; order Russulales; family Russulaceae; genus Lactarius; species Lactarius quietus. The sequence goes on along the minus strand of WITN01000088.1, from coordinate 179,444 downwards.
GTTACAACGTATTGCCCTCACCCAGGCCGCCGGGTTCAGGCGTTTCCAAAATCCTGTCCCATCAACTGTTGTAGGACCAGGTCTTTGACTTCTTCGTCATCTCCTGCTACTCCTCGCAGCCATTCCGCTGCTTTCTCCTCTTTAGTTGGTGCTGTTTCGCCTGTGCGTGTCTGTGCATCTCGGCGTCTTCTTGGTTGCCTACAGTCGCGGCTGATGTGACCCATTTTCTGGCAGTTATAACACTGCGTCTGGCTGTGGTCTCGCTTGAACTGTCTTTGTATGAACCCCCCTCGGGGTGGGAATGGTGGTTGTGGGGGCCTAGCGTTCCTGGGATGGTTCGCTATAATGTCTTCGGCCCCTGCCAATCGTCCTCGTACGCGATCTGCGGATGTGTCCATTCGATCGTCGTTCTGAAGTGGTGCTAGCAACTTAGCTAGTGCTCCTCCTGTTGTACGTCCTGGTTTGAAGGCGTCTAGATTCCCCCGGACCGTCTGCATGTGAATCCACTTCTGTTGCCTCTTCAGAGCGGATTCTCTCCATTCTTCATAGTTCCGGGGATCGTCGTGTTGATACATGGTCTCGTATAGCGCGCGCGGTAGTCCTTTAGTGAAGTACTTGAGTGTTTGTTCCGCGTTAATGTTATATCCCGCATGTCGAACGAGTTGTTCGAACTGCGCGATGTAGTCGTCGATTTTTCCATCCTTCATGTGAATGCCTGCGTCGAGCTGGGCTTGTGCTCGTTCTTTGCTGAGAACGTCGCCGAACTGTCTTTGGAAAGCGTGGAGTAGATTCTCCCACAGCCTGTTGTCGAATTGGTTGGTGCCCGTGGCGACCTCGTTGACGAGCCATCGGCTTGCCGACATGACCCATTGGTTAACCGCGTTTCCCTGAATGTATGTGAGAAACAACATAGCTTTTTGATATTTATTCAGCATGGCTGAATGATTTGCGTTGACTCCCGCATAGACCTCCCACTGGAGGATGAATGCTTCGGCTTGTGACCTGCTTCCTGTGAATGTTGGTGGTGGGTTACCAATGAACTTGTCATTGCCCCCTTGGTGTGCGTTGTGGGCTACTGCAGGTCCTCCTAGAGGTGGTCCTCCTCCTGGTGGTCCTCCTCCTGGTGGTCCTCCTCCTGGTGGTCCTCCTCCTGGTGGTCCTCCTCCTCCACCTGGCATTCCTCCTCCTGGTGGTCCTCGTCCTCCGCCTGGCGCTCCATTATCTCGTGGTCGCAAAGGCGGGAATGGCCTGTTCTCGGGTGATGGTACCCTGTTGCGGTTGAGCCGAAACTCGTAGAACATTTCTGTTCCCTCAGGGATGCTTGGTGCGTCGGGAACATCTGGTCCCATGGCTCGATTAGCAGCCTCCATGTCTTCTGGTTGTAGTTGCTGAACGTGGCCTGTTTGTTCGTTGATGACAAGCCGGGGTGGCGATACTTCTGTTTGAGTAGTCATGTAGCTGTATGGTATCCCTCTAATCGGTTCGGGGATATGTAACTCAGCTGTTTGTGCGGCTAGTGCGTCTACTTCTGGTGACTGCACTGCGATTTCCTCGGGTTCTATTACTTCACTGCGTGGGGTTGGCGATCGTTCGCTGGTATGGCTTGATGCTGCCGGTGTTGTTTCTCGTAGTTGGAATTCGGCCCTTGGTGGTTCCGAGTCAAGGGTGTCTTCTTGGCCGTCTATGGGCCCTTGTTGGTCGATTGGTCGTGCGTCGACTAGTGGCACGTTGATGTGTAAGTCGTCGGCTGCTGGTCGTGTCGCCTCGAAATAGTTATTCGTGTTGCTCCACCTGAGCTCGACCCAGCAACAGCGTTCCCTGTTGAATACTACGGGATGGAATCGCTGTGCGGTAGCTGCTTCTGCGTAGTATCCTGTGTTGTTTTCTTCGGACCTTCTGGTATCTGGTACGTGTCGCCACCTTACTCGTCCTATAAGGTAACGAGTGGGTGCGTCCCGTTCCCTTGAGTTGATGCGATAGGGCACGAAGTCCCAGCCGTCTTTGGTATTGAGAGTTGCCACGGCGTTCGAGTTAGGAGAGCTTGGATTTAATGTTACGTGCGAGTAGCACGTGAGCCTGACTTAGGCGATCGAAGGATGAACGCGGTGACTTAGCAAATGCCCAACTCTAGCGCGAAGGCAGAGTGTCGTCTCAACGCTCGAAGGCGGAGTCTTGCTACTTTAGCTTGTAGGCTAGTCACGACCCCGAAGGATGAGAGGGAACTGGAACCGTTTGATAACAAGTCGAGAGTGGTACAAGAAATCCAAGCTATCGACTACAACAGTCGATAGCTTCCTTATAACCTATTCGCGCGATCCGCCTTCGTCAGCGAGACCGCCACTACTACTAATCTGCTAGTAATCGTCCACAGTTATACAGTCAGCACAACACAGGTCATCAGTCAGCGTATAGTAACCCATCAGTCAGCCATCAACCATCGTACAGTAATCGGTCAGTCATCAGTCGCTGTATAGTACAATAAGTGTCCCCTTGATCACGCCCCCTCGGTTATCAGTTAGGTCAGATACCTACTATGACCCGGGACGTTACATGAGTGTTTCAGAAGGGGAATCAACTAGATTTGGAAGAGTACAAAAGCGTCAAGCTGTCGACCACATCAGTCGACAGCACCCTTATAAGTTCTACAAGGCGTGTGCCTTCATCAGCAACAACGCCACTATTAATACTACTTGTAAATCATCCACTAATCCTATCAGTAATCCTACAGTGGTCTGAGTAATCTCCCCATCTGGCTGAGTAAGTATTCGGGAGTGACTTGTCATCCTGCTTACTAGGACAATTGTTACAGTCCTTTTCATTTTCGGTTTAGTATTCATGCTTATCTTCTACCCCAGCCAACGGCAGAGTCATCAACAAGGAATATGTTTGACGAGCTTCCAGCACTTGCTGCACCAAAACCATCCGATCTCAGAGACGAGCTCGAGATATACCTCAGTAGTGATCCTGAGCACATCACAGATGTTAATTTGTGGTGGTTTGAATGGCAACATATGTATCCAGCCCTCTCTTGCATGGCTGCAGATTATCTCACGATTCCTGGTACGTATAAACAAGTTCTATAATGTGTAACTGACCTGGCATTGACTTTCTAGCTACGTCTGTCAATGTCGAATGCATTTTCAGCAAGGGCCACATTTTGCTGTCACACCTGTGCAGCCATCTCTCAGTGCAATCAACTCGGGCACTGATGTGTGTTGGAGAATGGAGCTCAAAGGGTCATGTTAAAGACAGTGATATAAAAGCTGCTGTAGCTCTTCCGGAGGGTGATGGTGAGGAAGAAGAGCTTGAACACGATTGGGATGTGATTAGTACTATAGATGTCTCCGAATAGTCCTCGACTCCAATTACCATAATCTCAATCATTACTATGTTGTTACCCTGTTTTTATCCTACTCGACATCGTCCCCAACACTGAAACAAGGATCAGAACAGGTTTTGGGCAGGTCTCACATCCACCACTCAACAATTGCGCTCCAATCATCATCCCCAGCACCGAAACAAGGACCGGAACAGGTTTCAGGCAGGTCTCACATCCTCCACTCAACAATTACACTCAGGTCATCCTCCCCAATACCAAAACGAAGACCAGAATGGGTTTCAGGCAGGTCTTATATCCACCACTTGACAATCACACTCAGATTAACCAGCAGCCAGCCCCACTGAACAATTGTATTGGCCTACTTCAAGTGCCCTGCTGTTGACTCAGTTGATAAGTGCCTCCAGCATGTCTTCCATGGGAACTTCTCAACCCTCCCATTTTTCCCATCTACAGCACAGCTCTGTCCCAGTTCTAGGTATGTCATCGATCCAGGTGACTAACAGTAGAACATGATGCTGTGGGCACTACCATTCACCAAATTCCTGAGTGCGCTCTATCTTCTGTGATGTGAAACATTACTGACAATCCCATTACCCATATCCTGGATTCCTGGAAAGATCGAAGGACACGAACATCGGAACATCCCAGCAACATCGTGATCACGCTTGTGGACATCGCAGTCTCATTCAGTATGATCATTGACGACAACCACAACAGTGCGAGCTTGTAGAATAAATACATGTTGGTGGTTCTCACACATCTCATCCTGAACGGCATGATCAAAGTAAAGGGCCAGCTTGGTGTAACAGCCAAGCGCCTCCAAGTCGAGGATGCTGGGCCCTGCATGACCAACCTCGTTGTAATGCCCACAAACGCCTTGAGCCCGAAACGTCACGTGTTCACGACATTCAGATTCGGAACCCTCGGACTTCCGCCTCATGTTTTCTTATCGTCTACCTTCATCTCGCTCACCCAAGTCATTCGTTTATCCATTTCCCCTTCTATCTCTTCCACCGCCGACCGATGACCTTCATTAATCCCAAGACAGCCATCAAGAGCCTCATGGCACCCCTCGTCGCCCTTATCCAAACCAACGCCCTTTATTTTCGCTCTCCTTCAACGCCGTTTGCCCTCGGCCGAGGACCCTCGTGCTTGTGAAGCCCCTCAATAAAGCCTTTTCCATCGCGCTCTCTGTCCCGTGCTCAGGCATGCTATATCTTTGACTTATACGATTTCCTTTTCTAACCTTTTATCTCACCATCAGTACGCGTTGCCACAAACGTCGGTATTATCATTCGGCCACGTTCACTTGTTCCCCAAATACATATGCCTCGTGCTATCGGCCTCATGTTTTCACCAGTCTACTCTCCCTCCCTTCGTCCCCTTTCGATTCCCTTTTGCCCACTTTCTCTCTTTCCCTCACATTGCTCGTTTCCAACGTCGTTTATTCTTAGGTACGGCTCAGATGTATTTAAGGGCTAACGACTCGGGTCAAGAAATTTGTCAATCTTTCTCCCTTCTCACCGGCGCAAAGTTCTAAGTCTTAGAGAAGCCAAACAGCGGCACGAGCTAGGCCTACGATACAGGCAGCTCTAGTCGGTTTGCCTTCGGACACTTTCCTCCTCTTCCTCAAGATCGACGCTTGCCTCTCCATGTTACGTCCTTGCGGAGACGTAGGATGCTCGACGTGAGCCTAGACAGTGACTAGTCAAGGGTTCAATGGTTTCCAAGTTACTAGTGGACACGCGTGATGGCGGTCAAAGGTTCCTGTGGGTTCAAGGTAGTTCAGTGATACAATGACTCAGTGATTCGATGAGGTTTTGCAACCAAACAATGGAAGAGCAGAGGAGACAATGTGATTCACAAGATAGAGACGAAGACAAAGCTGGGGTACAAACAGATACAAGCTACGTCTTATATACCCAATGTCAAAGAGAGATGAGTCGAGAGATATGAGTCACGTATGAGTCATTGTATAGTGGTATGAGTCATCGTATAGTAATATGAGTCATCGTATAGTAATATGAGTCAGTGATAGTGAGTCATGACAAAGGGATGACTTGATAAAGAACAATGGAGGGAACGAAACGAGTAAGTGTATGTCAGAAGGAATGAGTAAAGAGAAAAATAATTGTCCGAAGCGCCATGGTCATGACATGACCCCCTTTCTAAGATAGCACGTCCTCGTACTATCAGTCAGCGTTAACGTCATCGTATGCATAGCTGTCTGCGCAACTTTCCCAATCTTCTACTGCTTCGTTGCCATGGTAATAATCACAAGTAGTACCCACGTTCTTGTGATCGAGGGGTACGAGACAAGTGGGCTTACCGTAGCACAGCGTATGGGGGCGCCAACAGAAACGCGCCGGGTGCCCCACCTTATTGCAATACAGGCAGGGTCGTTGGGAAGGGCGTTTGGGACCCCGGGTAAAACCTTTGGGAGCCCATGGTTGGTTAGCAACGGAGGGGCGGGTAGTGCTGGGGTCGTTGCCAGGGCGTTCTTCGTCATGAAGTTGTGGCATGCCAAGCCACCTAATGTCGTTGCCGCGACCCTCTTGAATGATGTCGGCAACTGTTTGTGTGATTTTGGGGGCGTTGGCAAGAGGGATGGGGGTGGTGTTAGAGAGGTAAGGGTGGACACGGGCGTGGGCTTGGGCAGCAGTGAGGCGGTTACATACAGGGCCCACTTTGTAGTGCCAATCAATCCAGGCGCGTGTGAGGGCAACTTCACGTTCGCGCAGTTCTTCCTCCTCGGCTAAGAGTGAGCGATAACGACTCACATCAGCAATGACCCCCTTATCGTTAACGGCAAAGAGGGAGATGTCGACGGCGGTGGTGTCTTGATGGTCGGGAGAGAATACCGATAGGTCGGTGTTGTTAATGAGAGGAGGGGTGGGACCGGTGAAAGGAGCAGCCTCTAGCGTCCAGCCATAGTGATCAGGGCGAGCTCCCCCTGGTTGATATCTAGCGGCAATGACATAGTGCTGTTGTGCTTCATGGTCGAGGGAGAACTTAATGTAATGAGGCCAGCGTCTGGTCCCATCAGCAACAAGCATCTTTTGACCATACCTGCCGTGGTTAGTGATGGTCGGGTCATAGCGCATAAACCCATCTGGAATGTCCAGGTCCAGAAGGGTGTCGATAGGACTCTCGACAGGGGTATCGGATTCGTTTGGGAACAAAACATCGCCTATGCGGTCGGATAGGGAGATGGTGGACGTGATGGGAGTACTAGGGAGGGTAGATGTTGGTGGGGTTTGAGGAGGGAGTTTGAGTGAGGGAGTAGGAGAGGACATGGTAGTGGAGGTTGTGATGGAGCGAATAGTGATGGGGGTTTGTGAAGGTTGTGTGTCTTTATATATGGTTTGTAACGTTTCCACTGAACGTTGATCCGACTTGGATCCGATGGGTCTTCCTTGCTTCAACTCTGAGCAAAGCGCACGGCTTCTGAACTCAGGAACGACTTGAATGACTTGTAAAGGGCGAATAACCAATAAGGTCCCCTTTAACCGCCTAGCTTGAGGTTTGTTACAAGGTGGCAACGCCTAACACTTAAGTTGGCAACAAGATAGTCACAAAGAACAATGACTCTGCTATAAGACTGTCTGAACTTCCTGAGAAGAGTACAGGTGGATTTCAAGACAACTAAGCTAACGAACCATAGCGCAACTTGTATAGTATTTATAGTAAATGTCCGTCAAGCCACAAAGGCGACACCATAGTAAGAAAGGCATAATGACTCATAGATCAGTAAGCATGAATAAGGCATCAATAAGCCATAAGTAAGCGTCCCCACCAATGAGTGACCAAGCACCTTCAACCAGTGAGTAAGCAACCACAGGGCATCAGTCAGCCCACCTCATCGCGTAAGTAAGCGATCACCAATGAGTAAGCGAATGAGTAAGTGAATGTCTAAGCATCACCAAGCATAAACAATAACAATAGTAAGCCAATAATACTGCATCAATAAGCAATGGCTTCGGCGCTAACACAGGTGCTTGTTACGTATCGCCCATGGCGGTCACGTGACACTCGCTGCGTTAGGACAAGGACGCGCGCAGGCCGACGACGGCATGGAAGGGACACTAGAATATCGCGTGGTTTAAGCCCGAGGCTGAACCGTTGGGACGGATACCGACGGGCCGAGGGTTGATCCCCTTTAGGAAGGTGTTCTGGATGGAAGAGTCAGAAGGCGCTAGTCCGAGAGCGCCCAGCCAGATGCTTACTGATGCATTAGTGATGGCTGACTGACGGACTTACTCAGGGACTTAGTAATGGCGATAGTGGTTTGTAACCTACTTACTGATGCCTTACTCATGGACACATGCGGACTCATATAGTTGTAGTCATCGCCGAGGACTCAGGTTTAAACCCAGTCCTTGAGCAGTATATAAGTAGTAGTGGGGACGATAGAGTTCCTCACTTTAGCATTCTCAGATTCCCTCTTCTAGGAGTGGTTCCCTGTTAATAGCTAGAGTAATCACACTCATTTGTTGTGGCTTTCCTCTTGCCCTTTGCGGCATTGTTGTGTCTATCTATGGCTATTCCCTGTTTAGGGATAGTCCTTGTTCACTGTTGCTGGTTGAGACGCACTTCACCAGCGTCGGCTCTCGTCGCACGTCAAAGTCGTTCCTGCACAGGTCACGTGCAGAAGGTTTCGTCTGGTCGCAAACACCATTCGTTACATGCTCCTTGAACTAATCCATCAATAACACTTTCCCGAAAGGGGATCAAACCCAGCCCGCTGGATACCGTCCCAACATCAAGCCCAGGGTCTTACACCACGCAATCGCTGTTTGTCGTCGTTGGTCGTCTTCGGGACACAACTGTCTTCCGCCAATTCCATGGCTTCTTCCAACGTCCCCTGAGTTATGAGTTAGGCCAGATACGTACTGTGACCTGGGACAATTCCATCCTTGCGCGCCCCCCTGACTTATTGCTTAGGTCAGATCCCGTGACCCGGGGGTCTCACATGACCGTGTCACATGACCCTCATCCGTCCTGTAATAACCTTCCTGCCAGCATCTGGTGTACTTCCACGAGTTATCAGGTTACTCACGAGCTGGCGAACTCTGCACGCCTCGTCATAAGCGAGGTAGCTATCGTCTTCTGCCGCTACGAGTGCACGTACGGCCTCTTCTTCTTCGATGTCTTTTTCTGCACGTGACTCCCAGGTATGCGCCTCCGGGTAATCATGGCAATTCTTCCAGTGTTCATGCAGACACTTGCGCTGCTTTTGGTTTGGCATAGGGTCTGAGCGTAACATGGTTCGTACAGCTATCGGGTGTTCCCGATAGAATTCTTTAATCAGTTTATCCGCGGAGATGTTAGCTAGTGGTTCCCAGCTGTCATGGGCGTCGGAGAAACCTTTCCATCGGACCAGATATTGGAGTTGTTGGTGTCTTCGTCTGGCTCCAAGAATCTTCTCCACTTCCCATTCCGGTTGTCCGTCCACGAGGTCTGGAACGGGTTCCTGATATTTATTCCCGTTTAAGGGAGTTTCTTTGTAGGGGGTGAGTAATGAGGCGTGGAATACGTTATGGAGCTTCCATGTTGGAGGGAGTTTGAGCCGGTATGATGTACATGAAACAGCCGCTGTGACCAGGAAGGGTCCATATCTTCTGGGCGCAAGTTTTGCCGATGGATGGGTGGTGTTAAGGTTTCGTGCCATACGCGGTCGCCAACATAATAGGGCGTAAAGTTTGAGGGCGTCTCCAGTGATTGTGACTTCCGGAGAGCTTCGGCTGCATCTTTTCGTGCCTGGGTGAGGGTCTGGAGTCGTTTGTTTAATGATGGGGATGATGTGGTGCGAGTAGTCTGATGGACGCGTGGTATATGTCCCATGATGAGTTCAAATGGGGCTTTCTTGGTGGTAGCGTTTGGCCATGAATTGAGCGTATACTGTGCTAAGGGTAGCCATCTGCTCCAGTCAGTCTGGTGGTAATTGGTGAAGATACGGAGGTATTGTTCCAGCCTTTGGTTCGTCCTTTCAGACTGACCGTCGGTCTGTGGATGATAAGCAGTACTGGGGTTATGGGTGATGGATAAGATACGTAAGAGTTCTTTTGTGATGGTGGCGAGGAAACGGGGATCTCTGTCCGAAATGATACGTGATGGGAGTCCGTAATGGGGAAGTACGTAAGTAGCATATAGTAATGCTGTTTCAGCAGCATCGATGGTTTCGTTGCAGGGGATGAAGATAGATGCTTTAGAGAAGGTGTCCGTAATTGTAAGTATGGAGTCATAGGTATCAGAAACTGGAAGTTTAACAATGAAGTCCAGTGCGATGGATGTAAAGGGTAATGTATACGTATCAGAGGGGATGGGAAACGGAGGTGGTTTAGGTTTCGTGGGGTTGTTTTTTCGTGATTGACAGATGGTGCAGCCTTTTACGTATTCTGTGACCGCTTGTTTCATGTTCGGCCACCAATAGTCACGAGCTATAGCCCAGGTGGTGTTAGAAATTCCTGGGTGTCCAGCGGTAGATGAGTCGTGATAGAGTGAAATTACCCCCCTCCTTAAGGAAAGGTCTTCCACGACCGCTAGTCGGGTATCGTACCAAAAGAAATTTCCTTCTTTTCTGAGGTTAAAGGTGGTGGCCCACTTGTCTAGGAGACTTCATTGGTGTAATTGACAAGCTTTTGCACGCTCGTCAAGCGAGGATAAGGTCGCTGTTTGTATGAAGAGGTGGTCAGGGAGGACGGTGACGTCAGTATTGTCAGAGGAGCCGTCGTCGAAGTCGGGTCGTCTAGATAGTCCGTCCGCTTTATTTGTTACACCCGCAATGTGGACGAGTTTTATATGGTAATCGGCAAGATGGGGGATGTATCATGCGACTCTTCTGTTTATATGCTGAGGTTTACGGTAGTATTCTAGGTTTTTGTGGTCTGTGAATACTGTGACCGGGTGGGGTGAACCGAGGAGGAGATGTCGGTACTGGGTGAGACCACGATATACGGCCAGAAGTTCTCTATCATGGATGTCGTAGTTTCGTTCAGCATCATTGAAGGTCTGTGAATGGAAGCCTACGGCAACATGTTTGCCCCTATTATCTTGTTGCGTGAGGATGGCTCCTGTGGCGAACGCAGAAGCGTCTACTTGAAGAAAGAAGGGATCAGTGAGCTTGGGTTGTCGGAGGCATGGGTTTGACAGGACAATGTTAATTAGTTTGTCCATAGCGGTGCGGCATTCTGGGGTCCAGGAGAAAAGATGTTCCTTTTTAGTGAGAGTAACAAGTGGTCGTGCAATGTTGGCGTAGTTAGGGATGAAAGGACGTTGATAACCGACTATTTTTAGAAAGCTGCGTACTTCTTTAACCGTCTTTAGTTCCCTGGGCCAGGTACGTAATCCGTTGGCTTTCTTGGGATCGATAGTGATTTTGTCCCCCTCCACGATTGCGCCTAAGTATTCAATGTGAGTCTGTTCGAACTCACATTTTGAGGGGCGAAGGAAGTACGACTCCAATGTGAAAAGATCGAGTACATCATGAACGATTTGTCGGTGACGTTCGAGGTTGTTATCAGTAGCGATCAGGACATCATCCATGTAGACATGGAGTTCCGTGGGATATTTTCTAGTGAGGGGACGGAACATCTTTTCCATGGCTCTGCAGAATGTCGCTGGGGAATTGGTGAGTCCGAAAAACATGACGGTGGGTTCGTAAAGGCCAAAAGGGGTTTTGAACGCTGCCGTCCATTGGTCTTCTTCTCTGATACGAATGTTATTATAGCCCCATCGTATATCGAACTTGGTGAACAATGTTTTGCCCTGCAGATGGTCGAGGATGTTGGCAATGAGGGGAAGGGGATATGTGTCGCGGACAGTCCACGAGTTGAGCTGTCGATAGTCCATGATAGGGCGTAATTTGCCGTCCTTCTTAGCGCGGTAAAACATTGGTGATGCGTAAGGGGATTTTGACTCTTTGATATAACCTTTCGCCAGATGTTCATCAATAAACTTCCAGGTTGCATCCAGCTCAGTTTCTGTTTGACGGTAAAGAGAACAGTCCATGGTGGTTGGAGCGCCTGGCTTGAGTGTGATGGCGTGATCTTCTTCTCGTGCTGGGGGAAAACGTTGTGCAGCTTTCTCGCTGAAAATCTTCCAGTGACAATGGTATGCTTCTGGTAGTTGTTCGCAGATTTCTTTTTGTTCTGTATCTGCTATGGTTTGGGCTTCACGAGTGACGACTGGTTGAGTAAGGGTACGCTGGTAACTGGCGGTTTCGATGGTGACATCTTCTCCTTCTAGGGTGTTAGAGTTCCAATTAATACAGGGATTAAATGTTTGGAACCAAGGATGTCCCAGAATGAGGCGGTCGCGTCCTAAGTCAGCAACAAAAAATAGTTGTTTGACTTTCTGTGTTCCTCGACGAACCCATAGGTTGCAGTAGTCTGTGATCCTTCCTGCCCGGTTTTCTGAGCCGTCCACGTTATTGACACGTCGTTCTTGACGGAGGGGACGGGTGCCCATTCTTAGGGAAGTGATGGTTCGTTTGTCGATGAAGTTGTGGGTAGCACCGCTGTCTAGCAGGGCTTCAAGGGTGGTCTTTCGGTGGTACATGCACATGGAAATTTGAATAGTCATTGAGTCTGATTTCATACTGTACATGGTAGCCACTGTTGCCGAATCTTCGACCGTAAGAGTTCGGCATCTTAAAAATCCTCTCCCATATCTTGTCCGTCAAGATACTCGCCACGTTCTTCTTCAGTCATACTCCCAATAAGGGCACGGATTTGTTGTATCTTGGTCAAGGTAGGCGTAGTTGTAGGGGAGTTCGTGGTTGGTGTGGTAACAGGGGTCGGAGTAATAGGTGTAGGGGTGTCAGCAACGCGAACGCGAGGGTTGTTGTTGTTCTTTGGACAATTTCTCGCCATATGACCTTGTTGGCGACACCTGAAGCAATGGCCTTCTTTCCTATATTGTTCCCGTTCGGTGTCAGTGAGTCGTTTGAACGGAATAGGGGTATCAGTGGCGTCAACATCCATGGGAACAACATGGTTATTGTTGTTTGTACGTGTGATGGTGGTTCGTTGATTCCTGTGGAACTGCCCCTGTCTTTGACCTATAAGGTTATTGTTATAGAGTTCGCGGACTCTTCTGACTTCTTTCCCTGCCGCTGTTTGCCATTCTTCCATGGTATCGGGGGCATTTTCTCGATCAATAACTCGTCGATGGATGTTGGGACGTAATCCCGCCCTGTAGCGTGCATTAGTGCCCAAAGCATCGAGGTCCCATCCTGCCATCTTAGCAAGATGGTTAAAGGTGGCGTTGTAGGTGTCTATGTCAGTACCATCCATTTTTAGCCCGAAGAGTTGGTCCGTGGCCGTCTGTTTCTTTGCCGTATCTCCCCAAGCGTTTTTAAAGCCATTCTCGAAGTTCGTCCAGAGTGAAGCATCTGACTTGTCTTTATAGCCTGTGGCGCTGGTGGTGGTGACTTTGACGAGGTCTTCCATCAACATATTGACCCAGTCATCGACGAATGGTCCCTTAATGTATGTAAGTGCTGTGATGACTTTCGTAAAAGGGAGGCTGATGGACGCGTGATCGGCGTTTAAGAGGCAGTATAACTTGAACTCGTTAAGAAACTTGTCAGATGCGCTTCGATCCCCTGTAAATATTCCTGGGGGGACGCCCTGGAGGCTAGTGGGGGTACGGGTAGTGCTGGTCATGGTGGGTTTTATGGATGGGGCAACGGGTGGGATAGTGGGTGCAGTGAGAGGGTGAGTGCCTTGGAGTGTGACTGTGGTTTGTATCTGTGTAGCTGCTGTGGTGACGGTGGTATCTGAGGGAGTAGTGTGTGGTCGATACTGTGGGTGACTAGGGTCGGTGATGTGCCAATAGCCTAAACCATAAGAGTTTTCTTTGGCGATACGAAGTGTTCGCCGGGTGTAAAATTCTCTTTTGCTGTATGTGAGACCGAACCAAGCGTCTAAGTTCCCGTCGCTGATAAATTCGACAGGTACTCTCTTTAGTTTGTCTGGGTGGGGTTCGTTGATATAGTAGCCGGCTTTAGCGTTTGTGGGTTTGTACCAATAAGCAGATCCTTTGATGTGTACTGGTAGATTGTCAACTAGTCTTCGTTCGACGATTACTGGGGAATCTTTGTCAAGGAAGGTGACTTCGACAGCCGCCACAGTGATTCAGTGATACAGGGTTACGGGGGATACGGGGCTTCGGTGAAGACAAGTGAATAGAGTTAGCTTTGTCTTATGTTACGTCCTTGCGGAGACGTAGGATGCTCGACGTGAGCCTAGACAGTGACTAGTCAAGGGTTCAATGGTTTCCAAGTTACTAGTGGACACGCGTGATGGCGGTCAAAGGTTCCTGTGGGTTCAAGGTAGTTCAGTGATACAGTGACTCGGTGATTCGATGAGGTTTTGCAACCAAACAATGGAAGAGCAGAGGAGACAATGTGATTCGCAAGATAGAGACGAAGACAAAGCTGGGGTACAAACGGATACAAGCTACGTCTTATATACCCAATGTCAAAGAGAGATGAGTCGAGAGATATGAGTCACGTATGAGTCATTGTATAGTGGTATGAGTCATCGTATAGTAATATGAGTCATTGATAGTGAGTCATGACAAAGGGATGACTTGATAAAGAACAATGGAGGGAACGAAATGAGTAAGTGTATGTCAGAAGGAATGAGTAAAGAGAAAAATAATTGTCCAAACGCGCCATGGTCATGACACTATTGCATGGTGATTCGTGATGTGGATGACAGTTTCCCACTTATGCTTACTGTTTACTCATTGGTGATTGATTACTTATGCGATGAGGTGGGCTTATTGATGCCCTGTGGTTGCTTACTCACTGGTTGGAGGTGCTTAGTCACTCATTGGTGAGGACGCTTACTGATGGCTTATTGATGCCTTACGAATTGCTTACGAGTTGCTTATTGACCTGTGAGTCATTATGCCTTTCTTATCACTCATACTATGGTGTCGCCTTTGTGGCTTGACAGACATTTACTATAAATACTATACAAGTTGCGCTATGGTTCGCTAGCTTAGTTGTCTTGAAATCCACCTGTACTCTTCTCAGGAAGTTCAGACAGTCTTATAGCAGAGTCATTGTTCTTTGTGACTATCTTGTTGCCAACTTAAGTGTTAGGCGTTGCCACCTTGAAACGAACCTCAAGCTAGGCGGTACTAGGGAACCTTATTGGTTATTTGCCCTTTACAAGTCATACAAATCGTTCCTGAGTTCAGAAGCCGTGCGCTTTGCTCAGCGTTGAAGCAAGGAAGACCCATCGGATCCAAGTCGGATCAACGTTCAGTGGAAACGTTACACCTTGCCTCCCTTCCTCTCCCCTTTGCCTCCCTTCCTCTCCCCCTCTCCTCCCTCCCTCCCACCCACCTTCCCCTCCCTCCTCCCCACCTTCCCTCTCCCTCCCTCCTCCCCACCTTCCCTCTCCCTCCCTCCTCCCCCCTTCCCTCCCTCCCCCCCCCCTCCCCTCCCCCCCCCCACCCCCTCCCTCCCCTCCCCACCTTCCCTCTCCCTCCCTCCTCCCCACCTTCCCTCTCCCTCCCTCCTCCCCACCTTCCCTCTCCCTCCCTCCTCCCCACCTTCCCTCTCCCTCTTCCCCATCCTCTCACCCTCACCTCCCTCTCATCATCCTCTCACCTGCCCTTCCTCTCACCCACCCTTCCTCTCACCCACCCTTCCTCTCACCCACCCTTCCTCTCACCCACCCTTCCTCTCACCCACCCTTCCTCTCACCCACCCTTCCTCTCACCTGTCAACCCTCACCCTCCTTCTCGCTTTTGCCAAAAGGCCTTCACCTTTGCTGAAGGGCCTTCACTCACCCTCCCTCCCTCACAGCCTCCCTCTTGCCTGCCTTCCCTCTCCCTCTTCCCCATCCTCTCACCCTCACCTCCCTCTCCCCTGTCCTCTCACCTGCCCACACTGTTCTCTCCCTTCACCACCCTCCTGCCTTGCCTCCCTCTCATGCCCTCTCACCTGCCCTCCCTCTTGCCTCCCTCTCCTGCATCCTCTTTCCCATCCTCTCCCACATCCTCCCTCTCCCTCTCCCTTCCCCTCCCTCCCACCTTGCCTTGCCTCCCTCTCCCTCTCTCTCACCCACCCACCCTCTCACTCACTCTCACCTGCCCTCCCTCTCACTCCCACTCCCCTTTCTCTCCCCTCCCTCTCCCCCATCCTCTCACCCACCCACCCTCCTTCCCTCTCTCCCACTCACCCTCCCCCTCTCTCATGGAACAATCATGACAATTGCTCCCTTGAGTGTTATCCCTCAAAAAGCAAAGGTATGTATTGCCTCTCCCTCTCCCTCCTCCCACTCACCTTCTCCCTCCCTCCTTCCCACTCACCTTCTCCCTACCTCCTTCCCACTCACCTTCTCCCTCCCTCCTTCCTGCTCACCTTCTCCCTCCCTCTGTCCTGCTCAACTTCACCCTCCATCCCTTCCTCCCCTTCACCTCCCACCCCTCCTGGTTGTCTTGCTTGCTCCCCCCCACGCCTCACCTCACTCATCCTCCCCACCCCTCTCACCTCTTGCCCAGGCAGTGCATCCTGCATTCTCATTACCTACATCCACATGTACCTTTAATATATGTACTTGTATTCATGTTACTTTATAATTAATCAACTTATAAATTTTTGATTTAAAAGTTATGTATTAAATTAGAGCCTTAAAATAATAAATTTAATTAGCTGACAGTTGCCTAATTTGACACACTAGAAATATTTTTTAAGCGAAGTCTGAAGGAATCCTGTAAAAGGGATGCAACTCCAGGAACCTGGAAAAACACGGCAAAACCCAAAAACTTTTTCGGCATCTTCCTGATGGGAGCACAGGCAGATTTGGAGATGCCAACAACAGTAATGATGATCTTTGTGCGACATTACCTTTTGCCAGACAAGGGGACCAGAGGGAAGCATGAGGTCACCAAGAGGGGATGAGAGGGCAGGTGTGCACCCCACGAGTGAACGTCAGAGCGAAACACGGATGCATTAGGGTGGTACTATGGTACGCTTATGCGCCTTGTACTATGGTATGAGCATGAGAGAATTTAATGGAATTTCGAAATGATGGGTGCATAGAAAATGGGCGGAAGCACGAAGTGCTTCTCGATCGAAAATGAATGTCCTTTAGTGTCTGAGGCGAGGTCGTGACACCCAACCTGTAAGGAATCAAATGATGCGGCGAGTGAGTCTTGACACCCCCATGTTAGGAAAGAGATGCCATGTGCATACCCTGTGTGAAGACAGCGGATGCATGAACAACGCCACTAGAGCACTGGGGGCATGGAGTATCTTACAAAGGCCTTGTGAACAGCAGGCTCAGCTTGGATGTATGGGGCAATGATGACCACATGCTTCCTCAGGTACAGTTGGAATGAGTCTCTGGCCCAACAACCTTTGGCCTTCATCACATCAAAGGGAATGCCCCACAGAAGGTATTTGAGGGTTGATCTGATCCTGATGCCATGCCCTTGTAGAGGCTTCCGACCTGCTACTCGCACCACCATGCCTACTCTCTCCAAGAATTTTACCTTGGTGAGCGGTCGACATGCACAGGTGACCTTGTATGCAAAGAGTTGCAAGGCCCCAGAGGGCTGATTGACTCACAGGTGGTTCTCCAGAGCCACTGTTGGGTCTGAATTCCCATTCTGCAATGCCCAATATATGTCCTCCCCCTCTATGCCAGCAGCTTTGGTTCTTGGCAGGTGCAGGATGGTGACTTTGAGGTCATTCCGGTCCTGGTCATAGGATAAGTGCTGTGTGGTGATATGTGTGGTGGGGCTGAAGCTGTCCAGGGTGCAAATGGTGAATTCGCCAAGCCTGGCTGAGGCATAAAAGCAGGTGGTGAGGCACACAAAAACCGCTGCGTCAAGAGGTTTTTCCAAGTCAAGTTGACTTCAGATGGTGGATATGAAGTCCAGGGTGTAAGGGCAGCACTTTTTCTTCCTCAAGGAGGAGGGGGTGAGTTTGTCGGCCGCTCTCAGCATTGTGTCCATTTCCCTCTTTTCAAGGGTCCATGGAAGACTATGCAGTAAATGCCAGGCTCACACACCATACAGGTAATTCGAGATGGTTTTGCCCGAGTGAGCTGCAGCCATGTGAGCTACGAAGGACAATAGCAGGGGCTGAGTGGCCAGGGCTCTTTTGCCCTCCAAGATCCCTTTCTGTCACAGAAACAATGCCACATGAGAAGCCCTGCGCCATATGATACGTGCATTTCCTCCTCCCAAGCATGGAGCATTGTGTCCTTGACATGTTCTCGCTCTTCAACACTTAGGGAATGGGTCTGGTGGGCAATTAAGGATGAACTGGCCAGGGCCCATCGGCAAAGTCAGTCTCTTGCAAGGCAGTGGGGATGGAGGGGGGACGGAGTGGGGGTAAGGTTCTTTGGGTATGGGGCAGGGCCCTTGGCTGATGTCGATGAGGCTTAGGGAATGGGGAGTTGTCATGCCCTCGTGGCCGACATCTTTCACTGTTTGGCCGCCAGCAAGGTGCCACTTGTAGGCTCTTCTTTGAGCTCCTGTGCATGCACTAGGAGCCTGACCGCGACTCCTCTCATGAGCTCGTTAGGGTCAGATGTTGATGAGGAAGGGGCGGATCTTGTCAGAGATGGTGCAGGCATCAAGGAGGAGCTCATGTGGGGGGTACTGTCCTCACAAGGGTGCGTCTGTGGGATTGTGAGCGCTCGGGATGAACCTTGTGTGTATCAACATATTGCACTCCTCCAATAACTGAATGATGCGCCAAAAGACCTTGTTTGTTGGTTTATTGGCACTGCATCCCTTCCACCATCCCTCGACGACTCCCCTGTTGTCACCGTAGATTGTGACATGCTCACCTTTGTTTGCAAATGCAGACATGTAGATTGCCAGGAGCTCAAAACCGATTGCTTTGGCCCACTGGATGTCCCTTCCTTGGGACTTCCATCCAGCTGAGAGTCACCACACCTGTTACGTTCGAGGTCTGACTTAGACCTGACCACGCGATGGCAAATAACGTGACTTAGCGGCACGTGTCAACACACGAAGGTGTGACTGATATGAGGACTCCTGAAAGAGCCTCCCTAAGAGAGCTTTGCGTTCAGTGTTCGAGAATGAGAACTCGACTAGATTCGAGATGATACAAGACAGTAAAGCTATCGACTACATCAGTCGATAGCTACCTTATAACCGATTCTTGACTGTACGCTTTCATCAGCGACACAGCCACTACTACTACTGCTGAGTGATCGTCCACTAATCATATGTAATCGTACAGTAATCGTCCACTAATCATCAGTCATCGAACCGTAACAGTATCAGTAATCCACATCGTATGAATGACGAAGAACACGGCGAGCGGTCATAGACGAATCGTAAACACCCCCAGTCACGTCCCATCGCTTATGGGTTAGGTCAGCTACGTGGTATGACCTGGGTCGTGACATCACCCCCTTTACAAGGGTGAGCGCCCACGCTCCACCACCCAGCTAGTTACCGTGGTAAGGCCGACGTCCGTTTCGTGTTCGTCGCGCACCCGTCGGAGAGCATGCGCTCGCCCAAGTCGTCGCGACGAATGCATGGCCCTGTCGATGTGCACGAACACGTCGTCTTCCAGCTTCTTGATCGCCTGCTCGAGCTCGGCGATGACTTCCATGGACGCGCGGTAACGTCTCACCTCAGCCTGGAGGGATATGTCTCCCAACCTGGCGAGGGCTTCGTCCACCTGTCGTCGTCCACGGAAGTCAGTGCGGAAATACCCGAGCTCTTCACGGGTGTACTCAGCTGCGACGCCCATATCCCGACATGGCTCCGCGTGAATGTCCGCTCGATACATGGGAAATCCTCTGCCCATCGTTCCGAATGCCTCGGGGTTATCGAGCATCCGCACTCGCACGTACTTTGCAGGGATTCTTCGACCTTCGTGTTCGATTACCATAGGGACCCAATTCATCCCGTTGTTGAGGACGAATCCGCCGGGAGTAGGTGATAGGGCACGGACAGGGAACCGCGTCGTATTCGTTCGGCGCGTAACGAAGGGTGATGGATCGCGGTCATCGGTGTATGGGGGTAACCCGCGCGCATCGTATCCCTGCTGCGCCGTTGCTCCGTAGACAACAGCAACTGCAGGTGGTCGGCCCGCCTCATCTTCGGTTTCTTCGGTAACGTCGCGGGAGCGGAGAGGTACAGGGATGGGAGCGCAATGGCAGTAGTTGGGAGGATTGTCGCATTGGACGCAGACGACCCTGGCGGCGTGGTAGGACTCGTCTGAACTGTCGTCCTCATCTTCGCTGTCGGTGGCATCGACGGCGGTGGTGGCAAGCGAGGTGCTAGAGGGTTGTCCGCTGCCGACAAGGGTGGTAGTAAGGGAGGTGGCGGACTGGCCGAAACTCGCCTCGTTAGTAATGCGATCCTCATCCTCCTCTCTGCTGCCGTCCTCTTCACTATTTGATCCATCCTCCATGACTTCATGACTTCCTTCAAGAGGCCGTATTCCCGCCTCATCTTCCTCCACTCTTCCGCTTGCGGGAGTGGGGAATCTCCGGCGAGCCTCGGCGAGGTCTCGGGCGGCTTGGTCTCGTTCAGCGACAGACCTGACATGCTCGAATGCTGAGCAGAACTGGTCGTCGACATTGTTGTTGCCGTCGTAAGTGTCGAGGGTGTCGACGTGGGGGAGGGCGACCTCGTCAATGTTGATAATGGTGAGAGGGACATGAGACATTGTATGAGGGGTTGAGAGGGAGGATAAGGTAGTCGGTGCTGTCGAAGCTGCTTTTATGTGAGTTTCAGCTTCCGGGTTCGAACGTGCGAACTTCCTTATCTCTTCTTCCGCATGGACATCGTTCCATGGTACCCATTGGTTTTCAGAGTCCGCGTATCCTTTCCACTTGATGAGGTAATGGAGCTTACGCCCTCTGCCTGATCTTTTTGAGGCTATTACCTTCTCAACCTCATATTCCTCTACTCCGTCGACCAACTCTGGTGGTGGGCGCAAATAGTTTACGCCATGCATTCGTGTTTCTTTGTAAGGGGTGAGTAAGTCTGTATGAAACACGTCATGTATTTTCCATTGCGGGGGCAACTTGAGCCGGTAATTCACAGGGGACATCACCTGTACTATTTCGAATGGCCCCTGTCTTCTGGGCGCAAGCTTGGCGGTTGGTTGATGGGTTCGTAGATTGCGCCCATCTAGCCAAACTCGGTCACCCGTCACATACTTGGCCGTGTCTTTGTTTTTGACCCATGATTTTTGTGCCTTTATCATGTTCTCCTGAGCGCTCCGACGGGCTTCTGTTAATTGTTCTAGTCTGTCGGATACGCTAGGCAGACTGATTGTCCCTGGCGCCCATTTATCTCTAGGGTGGTACCCCATCAGCGTGAAAAACGGGGTTTGTTTTGTGGTGCTGCTTATCGCGTTATTATGAGCAAATTCTGCTAAAGTCAACTGCGCAGCCCAGTTGTCTTGATTTGCGTTAGTCCATAGTCTGAGATACTGCTCCAGCCACTGATTGGTTCGTTCTGACTGCCCGTCCGTTCTTGGGTGGTAGGCGGTCGATATGTTTTGCTCGATTTTAAGGATTCTGCAGAGCTCCCTCATGAACTTCGCGGCGAATCGAGGGTCTCGGTCGCTGATGATTTTGCTTGGGAGTCCGAATCGAGGGAGAACCTTCTGAGCGTATAGCATTGCCGTCTCTTCTCCTGTTATGGTTTCTTGACAAGGTACGAAAATCGATGCCTTGGAACAATCGTGATCCGTGATTGTTAGAATCGAATCATACCCGTCTGATGGAGGTAGCTTCGTTATGAAGTCTACCGCGATTACTTCGAACGGGTTTGCTCCTAGTCGTGGGTATATGGGCTCGAAGGGCGCTTTGGTAGGTCGATTGTTGACCTTGTGTCGTTGACACTCTGCGCATCCTTGTACATAGTCTCTTACATTGTCCTTCATATCGGGCCACCAGTAGTGTCGACTTAGCAATTCCTGTGTTTTTGTTATGCCTGGGTGCCCTGCGGTTAATGCATCATGGTATGGCTTGATGACTTCCCTTAGCTCCTCGTCTTTGGTCGTTGTGACCACTACTCGTCCGTTTTTGAACCATACTCCTTCAATCTTTTTGAGTTCGTGGGGACTAACCCACGCTGCGATTCGATCTTCGTCTTGTGTAATATGTTCCGACGAAATTCCCGTCACTGTTCGTATGAAGATTTGGTTTGGTAGAACCGTGACGCGTTCGTTATCTTTGTCTCCTGTGTCGTAGTCTGGTCTTCTTGACAACGCGTCGGCCCTACCGTTTGCCCTTCCTTTGAGATGATGTATCTCAATGTCATACTCTTCAAGTTCCAGGACTTCTCTCGCTACTTGTCGACTGATCTTCTGTGGGTCTCGCCAGTATTGTAAATTCATGTGGTCGGAGAATACTCTGACCTTGTGTGGCGAGCCCACTAACAAGTATCGCCAATTTCGTAACGCCTTTACGATGGCTAGTAGTTCCAAGTTGTAGATGTCGTAGTTTCGTTCGGCTTCATTGAGGGTAGCCGAATAGAAGGCTATTGGATGTCTCTTGTCGTCGTTTCCTTTCTGCATCAGTACTGCCCCTACGGCGAATCCGGATGCGTCTACTTCGAGGTCGTACTGCTTGTCTGGGTTTGGATGAGTGAGAACCGGATTGCTCGTTATTCGTGCTTTGAGTGTTTCGAAGGCGTTTTGGTGGGCTGGACCCCAATGCCAATCGACGTCTTTCCGTGTGAGTTCGTTCATTGGTTTTGCGATATTTGCGAATCCTTTAATAAAGGGACGGTAGAAGTTGCAGAATCCCAAAAAACTGCGTACGTCCTTTACTTTTGATGGTACAGGCCATGTGCTGACGCCCGTAACTTTCGCTGGATCCATGTGTGTCATCCCCTTTTCAAGGATTACCCCCAGGTAATCAATAGACAGGACATGGAATGCGCATTTCGACAATTTGAAGTAGAGGTCGTGGGCGGCTGCTACCGTCAAAATTGCCGATACTGCTTCGGTGTGTGCATCGTTTGTCTGTTGTAAAGAACCACAATCGTTAGTGGCTACCGCGATGTCGTCTGTCACGTGCGGATCACGTGTCATGGCCAGTGGTGTCACCAAGCCGATGAAAGTACGATTCGCATTGCCTGTGAAGGCTGAAGACCCCCCTGAAGTGCGGTTCACTGAAGAAGAAGATGAAGATACGCTGCAGATGGATGCAGATGAGACATATGAGGTCGCGCGAATGTTGAGTACTGAAGATCATTTCATTGTGGACAACAACACTGGCGATGTCGTTCGTTTAGGACTGTGTAAGTCTGAGTCACGTGATTAGTCATGTGATCAGCAACCCCCAGACCACGTGAATCTGGTCTAAAGGATAAGTCACGGGGGAACAGCGGTTACCTCAGGTCGAGATATAATTCCTGAGAGGGTGAAGTTGGATGCGGGATTCCCAACATGGTTAGGCTCTGTCCTGTTTAAGCTCTTTCTGATTGGAACATTCTGATGTTGCCTGATGGCTGTACTTATCATGCGCTGATGTTGCGTCAGACGATGATTGGACGATAGTGAGTCACATAGTGTTATCTCTGACTCATAATGGGGCCTTCTGCCTCATGTACTGTATGGGCTTATCCCTGTTCATTGATTGGATGATAGCTTGGGTCGTTTATCCCTGATAGCTTATTGGACGATACGATATGGTACGATACCTGTTATTATTTGGGACTCAGTTTAGGAGTCAGCCCTGTAGTGTATATAAGGTGCTCTGTCTTGATAGACGAGACCTTATCTTCGTTGTCTTGAGTCTACCCCTCAGTCAATAGAAGTGTTGGCTATTAGTGCCTGTTCCTCTCATCTTGTTGATCCTTGTGTGGTCTGTCCTCTCATCTCTTGAAGATCCCTGTTGCATCTTTCCAGTATAAGGCGAAGTCATTGTCCTTTGGTTCGTCTTCGCGTTCGACCATTGTTATTCAGCTGTCGTCGGTCTGTTATTTGATTCAAGGCCATCAAGAGTTCCAAGTCGGAACAACGTTTGGTAGAAACGTTACATTACAACGAAGATTCTTAGGCCTTTATCAACATGTCAAGTGAAGGAGGGTCAAGTGATGGAGAGCAAGTTATGGGTAGCTCTACCCTGAACGCTGAGTTCTTTTTAAATGAGCTGAACAGATATG
The DNA here is from genome assembly GCA_015025155.1 of Lactarius quietus. Classification (NCBI taxonomy): domain Eukaryota; kingdom Fungi; phylum Basidiomycota; class Agaricomycetes; order Russulales; family Russulaceae; genus Lactarius; species Lactarius quietus. Next base: position 155,959 of record WITN01000088.1, on the reverse strand, counting down.
CCGAAGCTTATGCACCAGATGTGCAGCTTTCAGAGTTCCAACAAGAGATGATGTTTACCTCTTGGATGGTGTGTCTGCATGGAGATGTAGAGAAGGTCGAAGATTGGACCGCGGCCCTAGAAAAGAGGGTGCGCGATGAGGAACGCTCTGAGCTGAGTAGCCATCGTTCCGAGTCCCCGTCACAGTCTGACGAAGATCAGCTGGCCATCGAGCATGTGACTATAACGGCGGAAGAACCTGACGAGGTTAGAGAAGAAGAAGAAGCAAGCGAAACAACAACAGAGGAGGACGACGTCTGGTCTTGGGGATTAGCTACCCCTACAGATGAAGACAAGGATTTGTACCCTCCATGGATGCTGAATCCTGAAGAATTGAAGAAGTCGCCTGTCGAGGCGGAGAAAAAATACGAGACGCGAGGGTATGAGGCCCTCAACAACTATCTGTCAGATGACTGGTCTTTTTCCCAGAGTGTGCCAGTATATGCCGCTGCTGTGGACCCAAATTCCTGGCAATACCAGGTCGACACTGCGCTTCAAGCGCTGGACAAGTTCAAGTCACAGCCGTCCGAAATGACGCGACAAAACTATGAAGTACCGTCCGGCTGGGGACGAGAGAACCAAACCATGCATATGCCGGCGCCGCTGCCTGTTCCTGCAATATGGGAAAGGCATGCTGAAAGTTTCAAAGCGCCAGACCTCCCTGTCCCCATGGACACTAGTGCTGGGAGGATCAGAGATCGATTTATACCGGTGTGTCATCACTGTCGGCAGTCGGGGCATATGCGCTCGCACTGTCCCCATAGGAAACTCCCTGCGGCCTGTGGCTATTGCAAGAAGCCAGGGCATTCAAAAGAAAATTGCTATATGCTGGGGCGGCGGACCCTCTCCCCCACTGGTATCAAGAGGGCATTTGAAAGACATCAAACAAAGAAGTCGGGATTTCCCTGTGCACCTGTGAGTGCTAAAGTTCTTGGTAAAAGACCAACCACTGGCCCAAATTCCAGAAAGCCTGAGACGGCTCTACGGCGTGGTCGCCTCCCTAGAAAAGAGGGTAATGTCACGTGCGGATCACGTGTCATGGCCAGTGGTGTCACCAAGCCGATGAAAGTACGATTCGCATTGCCTGTGAAGGCTGAAGACCCCCTGAAGTGCGGTTCACTGAAGAAGAAGATGAAGATACGCTGCAGATGGATGCAGATGAGACATATGAGGTCGCGCGAATGTTGAGTACTGAAGATCATTTCATTGTGGACAACAACACTGGCGATGTCGTTCGTTTAGGACTGTGTAAGTCTGAGTCACGTGATTAGTCATGTGATCAGCAACCCCCAGACCACGTGAATCTGGTCTAAAGGATAAGTCACGGGGGAACAGCGGTTACCTCAGGTCGAGATATAATTCCTGAGAGGGTGAAGTTGGATGCGGGATTCCCAACATGGTTAGGCTCTGTCCTGTTTAAGCTCTTTCTGATTGGAACATTCTGATGTTGCCTGATGGCTGTACTTATCATGCGCTGATGTTGCGTCAGACGATGATTGGACGATAGTGAGTCACATAGTGTTATCTCTGACTCATAATGGGGCCTTCTGCCTCATGTACTGTATGGGCTTATCCCTGTTCATTGATTGGATGATAGCTTGGGTCGTTTATCCCTGATAGCTTATTGGACGATACGATATGGTACGATACCTGTTATTATTTGGGACTCAGTTTAGGAGTCAGCCCTGTAGTGTATATAAGGTGCTCTGTCTTGATAGACGAGACCTTATCTTCGTTGTCTTGAGTCTACCCCTCAGTCAATAGAAGTGTTGGCTATTAGTGCCTGTTCCTCTCATCTTGTTGATCCTTGTGTGGTCTGTCCTCTCATCTCTTGAAGATCCCTGTTGCATCTTTCCAGTATAAGGCGAAGTCATTGTCCTTTGGTTCGTCTTCGCGTTCGACCATTGTTATTCAGCTGTCGTCGGTCTGTTATTTGATTCAAGGCCATCAAGAGTTCCAAGTCGGAACAACGTTTGGTAGAAACGTTACAGTCCATATATATTCGTATGTGAGTGCCTTTAGGTGCGAATGTGGCTATGACAGGTTGATATATTTCGTTCATGAACGCCTGAAAGGTTGCAGGTGAGTTGCAAAGTCCGAAATACATAACCGTAGGTTCGAAAAGTCCTCTTCGTGTTTTGAATGCCGCTTTATGTTCATCCCCTTCCTTGATGCGTATGTTATTGTACCCCTGTCGAACGTCGAACTTCGAGAACATAACCGCGCTTCCCAGGTCGCGCATGAGGTCTGTTATTAATGGTAGTGGATACTGGTTTTTGACCGTCCACCTATTGATTGCGCGGTAGTCCTGAACTGGTCGGAGTTTTCCATCCTTTTTCTTGATAAAGAAGAAGGATGATGCGTAAGGGGATTGAGAGGGTCTGATATACCCTTTTGTTAGATGTTCGTCTATGAAAGCATCCAGTGCTTCGTCTTCTGTCCTGGTCATTGGATATAGACGACATGCTAATGATGTTGGTGCGTTAGGTTGGAGTGTAATGGCATGGTCGCACGATCGTCGGTTTGGTAACCTTGTCGAGGCTACTTCGTCGAATACCTCTTTGTAGGCTTCGTATTGCGGTGGTAATGTGGGGGTCTTTTCTTCTTTTGGTTTTGCCTCTATTGCGTGTTTGACTGCGGGAACCATCAGTCGTCGTCCCCTTGTTTCTTCATCTTCTAGCTTCTTGACAATGTACTCTTTTGTTAGAAGATGAGCTAGAACATCTCGCCTGCTTGCTGCATTGACCGTTTTGATAGTAACAGGAAGGTGGGCTTGATTGATCGTTCCTTTCTTCCAGTTGAATTGTGGTTCGTAGGCTGCTAGCCAGGGGTACCCGAATAATACGTCTTCCTTGCCAATGTCAGTGACTAGGAACCTCATTTCCTTACTATTTCCATTGACATTGACTTGAAGGATAACATAGCGGGTTATGTGTCCTGCTTTGTTCGTTGTATCGTCGATGTTGTAGATGCGCTTTGGTGTATCTAACAACCTTGTTTTGATCCCTTGTCGTCTGAGAAAACTATCGCTCACAAAATTGTCTGTGGCTCCTGAGTCCACTAGTGCTTTAATTTCGGCCGTGTTGTAACGTGTGTGTAGTTGAACTGGAATTCGCATAGATCGGTAGCGTAAAATGTACACAGAGTTACAACGAAGTGCCCTCACCCAGGCCGTCGGGTTCAGGCGTCTGAAAAACCCGTCCCCATCAACTTCTGTAAGACGAGGTCTTTTACTTCGTCTTCTTCACCTGCCACTCCCCGTAGCCATTCTTCGGCTTTCTGTTCATCAGTTTTTGATGATTCTCCTGCTCCTCGTATCTGTTGTCGGCGGTTTTGACGTGGTTGGCGACAGTCTCGACTGATGTGCCCCATCTTTCCGCAATTGTAACAGCGAACTTGGCTAAAGTCCGTTTTGTTGTTTCGCTGTCGTTGCATATACCCTCCTCGTGGTGGGAACGGAGGTTTCGGGTTATTGATAATGTCTTCTGCTCCTGCGAGTCTTCCTCTGACTCGATCCGCTGATGTGTCCATTGCATCAGGGTGTGATAGTGGTGCCAGTAGTTTGGCCAATGCTCCCGTTTGGTTCTTGTTAGCAGATCCTTTAAACAGATCCAGGTTTCCGCGTACCGTCTGCATGTGGATCCACTTTTGCTGCCTCTTGAGGGCTGACGCTCTCCAGTCTTCGTATGTCCTCGGATCGTCGTGCTGGTACATCGCTTCATAGAGCGTCCTTGGTAACCCTTTTATGAAATATTTCAGGGTTTGCTCTGCGTTAATGTCGTAACCCGCGTAGCGGACGAGTTGTTCAAATAGAGCGATGTAGTCGTCTATTCTTCCTTCCTTCATTTTGATCCCGGCGTCCAGTTGAGCTTGAGCTCTTTCCTTGCTGAGTACATCAGCGAATTGTCGCCTGAATGCCTGCAGAACGTTGTTCCACAGTCTGTTGTCGAACTGGCTGACACCTCGTGATACTTCTCGTATCAGCCATTGATTCGCTGACATGACCCAGGCGTTAACCAGGTCCCCTTGAATGTAAGTGAGGAACAACATTGCCTTTTGGTACTTGTTCCTCATTGCCGTGTGACTCGCGTTGACTCCTGCGTATATCTCCCATTGGAGTATGAAGCCTTCAACTTTTGACCTTTCTCCGGTGAATAGATTCGGGGGATTTCCTATAAATTTGTCGGTAGTGTTACCGACACCTTGAGGCGGTCCAGGAGGTCCTCCTCCCATAGGTGGGGGTCCTCCTCCGCCCATTGGTGGTCCTCCTCCTCCATGTGCTGGTGGTCCCCCTCCTAGCGGGTTTCCTCCTGGTTGCCTGTGAGCTCTTCCGATATGTTCAAATGCTCTGGGCGGTGGTTCATTGTAATCAAAATCGAACCCACCTGGTTGGTCTGGTTCGTCCGGTCCCATGGCTCTTTGTGCTGCTTGTACGTCCTCGGGGTTCATTTGTACGACGTGCCCGGTTCTTTCATCGATGACTAGAGGCATTGGTTCCTCTACCTGTGTTTGCGTCGCCATTCTGATTGGGTCAGGGATATGCAACGTAGCTGTTTGTGTAATGATTTCTTCTACCGCTGGTTCTTCTTCTTGAATGTAGACCACTTCTGGCTCGTTTCCTGTTAGCGGGGTTTGGGCTCTTTCACTGGTGTGACTGGTGTCGGTCCTTGCGGGTGCCCTGTGCTGGAGTTCTGGTGACAGGGGTTCAGGGACTTCTTCTTCTTCTGTTCCGTTGATCCTTCCTTGATCTTCGATTTCTCGTGCTTCGGAGAGGAGAATGTTACAATTCAAATCGTCTCCGGCCGGCCGTGCTCCCTCGAAGTATTCTTGCGTTCTGTTCCACCGAAGTTCTACCCAGCAACACCTTCCGTGATGGAAGATGATTGGATGAAAACATTGAGCGGTTGCTGCTTCGGCGTAGTAGCCGGTGTTGAAGTGTTCTAGGGTTCCACTGCGTCTGTCGTCGGGAATTGTCCTCCAACGGATTCTGTTGATTACGTATCTTGCTGGGGCGTCCCTTTCTCTTGAATTGACTCGAAAGGGTTGGAATTCCCAACCGTCTTTTGTTGTGATTGGCGCCACGGCGTGTGAGGAGAGCTTTACTGTAATGTTACGTTCGAGGTCTGACTTAGACCTGACCACGCGATGGCAAATAACGTGACTTAGCGGCACGTGTCAACACACGAAGGTGTGACCGATATGAGGACTCCTGAAAGAGCCTCCCTAAGAGAGCTTTGCGTTCAGTGTTCGAGAGATGAGAACTCGACTAGATTCGAGATGATACAAGACAGTAAAGCTATCGACTACATCAGTCGATAGCTACCTTATAACCGATTCTTGACTGTACGCTTTCATCAGCGACACAGCCACTACTACTACTGCTGAGTGATCGTCCACTAATCATATGTAATCGTACAGTAATCGTCCACTAATCATCAGTCATCGAACCGTAACAGTATCAGTAATCCACATCGTATGAATGACGAAGAACACGGCGAGCGGTCATAGACGAATCGTAAACACCCCCAGTCACGTCCCATCGCTTATGGGTTAGGTCAGCTACGTGGTATGACCTGGGTCGTGACAACACCTGCCATTTTGGGCCAATAGTAATCGCCACACCAAAAAGGGAGCTGGCATCTGAGTATGCCTGGTAGTCAACAAGGGGACAAGGGGCAGGAATGGGTTTGGAGATGTCTGATTGATTGAGTTGATGATTCCACCAGTCAAGGTCATCTGGGGTGTCTCAGGGAGGGGAGTGCGGTACGAATGGACTACTATTGAAAGTGGAGAGCATGGCCTCCAAGCAGGTGAGGTGAGCTTGTCCTGCAGGTGTTACGTTCCCACTGAACGTTGATCCGACTTGGATCCACTGGGTCTTCCTTGCTTCAAACACTGAGCAAAGCGCTAGGCTTCTGAACTCAGGAACAACTTTGAACATCTTGAAAGGGAGCAATTAACCCAAAAGAGGTTCCCTAAGACCGCCTAGCTTGAGATTCGTTTCAAGTGGCTACGCCTAACACTGAGGTTGGCAACAAGAAGTCACAATGACCGATGACTCTGCTATAAGACTGTCTGAACTTCCTGAGAGGATTTACAGGTGGGTTTCAAGACAACTAAGCTAGTGAACCATAGCGCAACTTGTATAGTATTTATAGTAAATGTCCGTCAAGCCACAAAGGCGACACACATAGTATGAGTAAGAACTAATAAGGATGACTCACACATCAATAAGCGAACAGTAAGCGAATGAGTAAGTGAATGTCTAAGCATCACAAAGCATGAGTAAGTGCGTGACTAAGCGACACTAAACAATCAGTAATCACAATGGTAAGCATAAGGGGAGAATGTCATCCACAACAGTCAGCCAATAATAATGCATCAATAAGCAATGGCTCGGTGCTAACACAGGCGCTCCTTGGACTAATCCATCTTGAACACATACCCAAAAGGGATCAAACCCAGCCCGCTGAAAACATCCAACATCAAGCCACAGCCCGCTGGAATACTGCCCAACATCAAGCCGCTGGTCTTACACCACATGATCGTTATCTGTCGTCGCTGGTCGTCTTCGGGACACAACTGTCTTTCGCCAAGTTCCATGGCTTCTTCCAACGTCCCCTGAGTTATGGTTTAGGTCAGATACGTACTGTGACCTGGGACAATCCTTCTACACCGTGAGTCCCGTGACTTATTGATTAGGTCAGCTCCATGACCCGGGACTGTCACATGACCATGTCACGTGACCCTTATCCATCCTGTAGAAACCTTCCCGCCAGCATCTGGGGATGTGTTGCGAGAGATCATACTACTCACAAGCTGGCGGATTTTGCACACCTCTTCATAGGCTAGGTACTCGTCATCTTCTGCCGTCACGAGCGCACGTACGGCCTTTTCGTCCTCGATGTCAGTTTGATCACGTGCCTCCCATGTATGCTCTTCTGGATAGTCGTAGCAACTTTTCCAGTGTTCATGGAGACACTTGCATTGTTTGCTGGCAGGTTGAGCGGATCGTAACAGCAGGGATGACCAAAGCGGTGTGCAGCAGTTTTCTGTACAACTTTTGCATTTCAGCCAGGTTGTGAAGGTCTTTCGTTTCCCACTCAGCGATGGCTGCTCAATACCTCACCTTCTTTTCCTCCAGGAGGTGCACAATCTGTGCACACAGGTCCCAATGGAAACCAAGGTAGGGAACTTCAAATCTGAAGGGTACGGATTTTGATGGTTGCCACAAGATGCCCAACCGTGTTAACACTTGGTCAATGTCCACATCCACATAGGCAAAGGTTTGGTTGGACGACGGGCATGGGGAGGTGTCGGCCAGGTTTTGGAGGGTGGCACCACAGTCCTCATTTAACTCTTCTGTGATGCCGCTTGGCAGGGGTTTCCCGCCATACCACCACCAACTACCATCCTGTCTACAACCTCCATGCATTTGGATCTTGCTCTGCCATTTGGCATGCTGAGCATTGTAACTAGCCAGATGCATGAGAGGAACCCTGAAAAATATGTGGTCATCAACCCACTTTGTGAGCAGCCCAATCCCACAGGATCTAAACATGTCAGCTCCAGCATCTGTGACCATTCCATACATGCCTCCTGCTGAAGCAAGCCCGAAGTTATTGCAAGTGTTGATGGTGAACTGGTCATTGTCCTGCAGTTGGATGACCAGCCTGGGCCATTGAGCTGGGGCAGCTGGGATGGTACAATAAGCCCCAGATACATCCTGTACAGAGGCCTGGGACCCTGGGGGTAGGCAGGCAATAAGCAACGCAATGGTGGCAAAGGTCCCCCAGGTGCAGGGGAAGTTGTCGCTATTGATGTGGGAGTTAATGGAGAGTGCATTGGGCGTGGGGTTGTGTGGGTAGGAGAAATTATGTACGGCCTGGTATTTGCCAGGTTTTGATGTTCTAGGTATCAGAGACAATGGCAAGGTTTGAAACAGGCCCAAGACCACCTCCAGCTGGCCTCACGTGAAAGGGCCGATGTATTGTCCAGCCACGAACTCACTTTCCACATGTCATTATATACATTAAGTAGAGGAATAATCGAGAAATGGTTTGGAGGGGTGTATGTGCGATCAAAGTGCGGAATCCCCAGGTCAAAGCCTTCCACCATGCCACGCACAAGGTGAAGGTACTTCTCCTCCAGCCTGTGTGTGGCCAATGCCTTGGCCCATGCGCCCACAAGATAAGGGGTACAAGGACTATGCCTTCTCCACTCAAGGGCAGCCTTGGGCTCCATGATCGGGCTTCCCACATCCCAAACACCTGTGTTGGTCTGGGTGGCTTGAGGAGAGGCAGCCCTCAATCCTTGCCAGTTGAAACATAGCAGGAGGCCATCCATGGTGACGAGTTGGCATTGCTCACTCTTTCAGGCTGCACCAGTCGACCCATCCCACAGTCTGGACCCTTTGCATTTCGTGAAGGTGTGTTTGTGGCAACCAAGGCATACCACACAAACTCCACCACGTGAGCTTGTGCTGGCTTGAAAAACCGCGGGTTTGAACTTTCTGCCAAAACAGTTGTTGTCATGCACGCGTTTGTCTCTGCACTCCATGGGGGGGCTTTGACCTCGGCGTGGAGATCGCGATCGGCGGGGTTTTCTTGCGGTGTCCCCTCTGTATGGAGACTACGAGCACCCTCGGTGATGCCTAATGGATGTCCAATCTTCCAGGACTGCATTAGCTGCCCTGCAAAGCTGCTGACGGTGGATCATCGGCGGGTGTATCAGGCACATGGGCAACAGAGGGCAAATGGCATTGGGGTTGTTGACGAATCGATGCCGGTGCATAGCACGAGAGGTGGTTGCATCGTTGGGTGCAGGTGATAATCAGCATGGGCAGGGCATCGCCGGTGCAATGGCGTGTGGAAGGCCACGTGGGGTATTGCTAGCAGCAGATAGAAATCAATGCCAGGGCATGGGTGCATGTTGCGATGTGTGGTGCATGGGCAAGTGGATGGCATGAGCATCGAGGAGCAGACAGCGCGGGGTGCAAGGGAGTGCGCAGGGGGAAAAGGTGTGTACACAGTGTGGACGGAGCGTACGGTGCAGAGAACACCGCATGGAGGTTCAAGGGTAGTTTGCGATATGAGTATATAGGAAAGGGAGAAACGGGGGAGGGAAACGAGATTAGAATGTCTCTTTGGGCCCCAGGGTGTGAGAAGACGTACCTGTTCGAACTCCTTTTCTCATGTGGTGTCATCTCTGTGACGCTTGGCGTCATCCCTTTCACGAATGGCATCATTGACCTCCTCCCCGTAGGAGCAGAGGAGTTCATCTTGGATGATCTGAATGTTAAACCCTTCGTCGTGTTCAAGAGCGTCATGCCATTCATGACAGGCACAACTCTGGTATAACAAGAGGGCTGTTTTGCCATTCGTCTGCATTTTTCTCGGGTGCAGGTCAAGGTTGAAGAAAAAGGTGGCCATCGACTCTGTGTGGGCCTCTGGCCAGGTCCTGGACTTGTTCATGAAGTGTAGCATGATGTTTTTGGCATCCATCATCTCCTCCCATCCAAGATCTCCGTCGTTCCTAATATGTCTGGACAGTTTCACGGCAATGGAGCCCCCTAGCTGCGCAAGGGCGAGAGTGTCGCTGTCCACCGACTTGTCGGTGTCGGTGGCAGTGTCTTTGCATCCTTTCAGGGTGAAGTAGTCCAGTTCAACGTACTCCATATTCTCGATCTTACTGAGGGCATACTGGGAAGGCCTAGGGCCAAGCCATTCTGCAATGACACGGTCTGGGTTGAAGATCTTCGACTTGTTCTTCCTCTTCTCCAGTTTGCTGCGCTGGACCTCCGGTTCTGCATTTTGCTGGGTGTGACAGGCCTCCTCTTCTTGGGCCAACCGATCACATTCAATCTGCTCCGCTTGATCTTGCTCCAGCTGTTCGATCCACGTGACTACCAGATGCTCATTCTCGTGCGTCCAGGCTTCTTTAAGGTGTTGGACGGCTTCTTCAGCAGTCAGGGGCTGATCTCCTTGGTGGGCCGCAATGGTGGACTGCCTGAAAAATTCCCATTCAGGGCCATCAAAATTCAGACATATGGCGTGAGTGGGGTCCTCAACGATACGAGGCATGGAGTGAAAAAGTTTTCTTTGAGGGACAGGGTTTGTGTATGATAGCTAGAAAGTTCTCAGTCCTTCTTGGTTGAAGGAAAACAGGCCGATTCTTTGAACCGGAGACAGAGGGAATAGAGGATGGCGGCACAAGAGAAGGGAAGATAATCACATGCCACATTGTTCATTTGCACTAAGACTACACTCTAGGCCTACGCTCGTGCCTCGCTTCGGCATAGACCGGGCACACAAATGTCTGCATAACTGAGCAATTTGGCAAGACAACGAGCCCACAGCCGGATTTGACAAAAAAAAATATAGTGGTGTATGGCCAAGGTATGGCAGACTCACGGCACTCAGGATCTGGGTCGGCCTTTTAGACCTGATGGATCCACGTAGTAAACCTGTGGTTCGCGTCTCAGGTGAAAATTCATAGAGCGAAAATGTGTCGACAGTTATCTACGCTGTAAGAAGCACCCTGTGCAGCCGCGCATTTAGAAACTCGCCAGAAGTACCGTCCGGAGCCATGACATGTCTTTCTTCCTGCTCACGGTCATATAAATCCAAATACTCTGCCGCACCTGACATATGGGCCACTCGACAGATAGCGGCGTGCAGTCTGAGATATCGTGGATCTGGCAGATCTAAACCACCAATCGAAGTGAACGTGACCAGGGGATTTGGGACGCTCCTAAGATACATGTTGTGCGTGGAACAGACGGTATAGGTCTGGGGAGTGTTCTGCCCGTGACTCAGCCAGCCTGACATCAAAGTAAATGCCGATATAGAACTCACTGGAACCTCCTCAAACCACATCCTAAGATCGTCGAAAAGGCTATGCACGTCGGCTCTGAGGGTCAAAGCGTTGGAAAGTCTATGAGCCATGTCCCCATTGAGCTCGTCCAGAACGTTGATGTGAGCGAAACTGTTGACGATAGCCCAGACGGTGCTCGCATAGTGAGTCTAATAAAAGGGTAAATAATCATTAACCCACGGGACAGAATGGCGAGTAAATGGAAACCTTGGAGTGCCCTTCTTCCTCGGGCTTGAGGCCCCGGTTCGTGGAAGGGGGAAAGATGTGGGCAAGATGGGTGGGCGCGGCGCCGGTTCCCCCTTGGCTGAGGATATCGCGTTCGGCCGGGGAAAGAGTGTCAAGATAATCAGCGTCGATATCGCGGGTTACCATACAGCGGTAGCCGTCGCGGCGCAGAGCCTTTCTGAAGGCTTTAGTGATCGTCGTGAGTGGAAGAAAATAAGACGGACCGATTTTTTCGCCTGCGAATGGTCTTTTGGGGCAGGTTCAACAGTAGCAGAGTAGAAACCCCTCTCATTTTCAAAAGAATCGCGGCTGGAGTGATATGATGGCGCAGGAGTCCTCCCTTTATTCTGACGGACTGGGAGAAATGTAGGCAATTAAGTAATGGTGAATATGGCCCAAACTCACACAAGCGGAATAAGTGGTCGATGTAGAACTTAGCCAGATCTTTCAGCTTGTCATTGCCCGTGCAGTTCACAATCTCTCGCGCGATGTAGTGTCGCGATCCGTCATCAATGGCTTCACTGAGCAGATAGCCAAGACACCGAGCATGCATTGCCCATTCCGGATTGGAAGCCTGCAGCTGAAGACATCGGTCGTAGGCGCTGAACCACGGAGAATGGGCTTCGGCGTTGTAGGGATTTGGACCGAGAGGGGAGTCGCGTGGCAATAGTGGTGGGAATGTAGCCATAGCGGTGCAAGAGAAAGGAAAGGTTGTTTGTACTTGTTCCAGTGGCCTCCCTGTCCGCATTCCTTCAGCTTTTGCGGGTGTTTGCATGTGTTTATTTAGCTGTCGGTACGTGAGTTATGTCTCACACACTACCCAGACAGAACAGACAAACGCAACTCTCCGTGACGTACAGGGGTACGGTGATTTGCGACGGCCCCACGCACGCTTGGACATTATGTCTCCGGTGAGAGGCTATGCCGCGCTGTAGAGGATTTCCGTAAGTCGCGTGCTTTTCCTTCTGCGCAGATGCTCATGTCATAATAGGAAAGGTGGACTGCAAGAACGCTTCCGTCATATCAAGGCGACCGTAAAGCGGTTTGTTGATAGTGCACATGAGGGGAGATCGACATGTGCCGATGTTAGGTCCGTAAGCGTTGGAACTTGGCATGCACTTTGGTTGCTTATTTATCGGCAGTGATAGACTTCTCTCGGGAAGTTCGCCTTCCGGTCACGTGCCCGTCACAGCGCGCGCCTCCGCTAAGCGCCGGCCCGTCCCGGGGATGGGGCTTATTATTTGGCCTCGCTTGGCCGTGCGGGCCTCGAATCCCCTGAGCGAGCCACAGTGCGGTGGCTCGTGTTGAATCGGAGTTGGCTGGGCTCGTCGTCGTCAGGGGTTTGCCCCTCTGTCGTCGCCTCCGTCCCCCGCCCGTTTAATTGCTCCATATGCTAACTGTCCCGTACCGTCGCCTTGGGGTGCCGCCGCTAAGCGCGCTGTTGCTCTCGCTCTCGCTCGCGTCGACCCGTGGGCAGCTCTCGTCTCCAAGGTCCTCTTCTGCATCCTCCTCGCCCTCCTCACGGCCATCGCCATCGATAAGTCCGCCGGATACGCGGCCGCTATGTCTGTGAATCATGTGCCTCGGCCTCTGCTCGAGGCTGCTCCTCCCCCTCGCGACCCACTGGACGACGGCGCGATGAACGTCGACCTGCCGCCGCCAGACTCGCCGTCGCCGTCGTCGTCGTCGGTGCCGCAGGCCTTGCCGTTCCCTGGAACGGTCGTCGATGGCGTGCAGCCGGTGGTTCACCTCGACATGTGAGTCATCGCTTTGCCTGTCTTTGCCCCACGACGCTGAAGCGACTCCCGTACCCCGCGCCGCCCGCTACCGACTCCTCCAGCAGCAACCTCAGAAGGGGAGGCCTCCGGGACCTCTGCGAGACCTACAAGCTCCCGAAGACAGGGAACATGGCGACGCTCACCGAGCGGCTGCAGGCGTTCAGCGCAGACCGCAAGGCGTGGGACGGGTGAGTCGTCGTTCGCCCTCCACCTCGTTTACCCGAACTGACACGCTCGCCTTCCTCTCCGCAGCATCCTCGCTGGCGCACGCAACAAGCACCGCGGGCCACGAGACGGTGGGGTCACGAAGGAGCCGAAGAAGAAGGCGAGCACGAAGCTGTCGACGCTGCGACGTGAGCAGCTCTTCGGCGCTAACACCGACAGCACGGGCTCGACGACGGGGCCGTACCTCCCCACCGAGCGGTCGAAGGACATGCGCACGGAAGCGGAGAAGAAGGCGCTGTTGGCGTGGGTGCGTCCTCACCCCCTTTGCTCTCGCTCTCGCTCCCCCTCGTCCTCCCGTTCATCCTTTTTTTCTCCCTCCACACAGGCCGATCGCGGCGTCGAACGCAACTCCCATCATGGGCCGACACACCCCCTTTACAAGCCACCGCCGCCTGGTGCGACGGACACGACTGCATACGCCGATGGGTGCACCGGGAACAACACGCCTGCCTTGCCGGTGAGTGCTCCGATGGCACGTCATGATGTCGTCGATATCGGTGGTCGACTGACGCGCGTTTGTGTGTGTTCACCCAGGTCGGCGAGAAACCCGACCTCGCCGAGGAGCTTCGTTTGCTCCACATCAAATTTGCGTCGCTGATGACAATGGTCGCGAGCGGGAACTTCAATGGAGCCAGTGTCGCTCCCTCTCCCTCCTCTGACGTTGCCGCTGGAGTCGACGCCATCACTACACCCTCCCCGGTCGCCGCTGCCACTGCCGTGGAAGGAGGAGTCGTGCCCGCCAGCCGAGGAAATGGAGTCGACGGTGCCTCTGACGACTGTCCCGCGCCCTCAATGGCAATGCCATCACGACTCGCTGCTTCACCCGAGCAACCCGCAGGGCTCGTTGCCGCCTCTGCCGCTGACCCTGGGCCACTCAGGACCATCACGCTTGGGAACGGCAAGACCCTCAGCTTCTCGAAGCTGAGTGTACCGGATCCGCCTTCGATTTCGTTCGCGAGGGACCTCTCTCAGCTGATGAGAATCTGGGACGACACGGCGGATGTGTGGACCCCCTCGGAGGCAGTGTTGCGCATCCAAGGGGAGCCCATTGCGCTCAAGCATTGGCAAGACGTGTATCGCTATGGTAAGCCCGGCCAGTGGAAGGGCACGCAAAAGAACTGGGCCCATTGGCAGGTAAGTGGGGCGTGCCGCTGTCGTCCTCCGTGACACCTTGCTCACTGTCTCGTGTGTCTAGGACATCGCCACGAGCTGGCAACAGCTCACGGAGGCAGGGTTCTGGCGGAAGTTTTCGAATGTGCATGGGCGGATGACGTATACTGCCATCTGTGCAGCACTAAAGGTGGAGCGAATGGCTAGCAATCGCAGCCTTGCTGAGCAAGCCAAGGCTAAGTATGCTGATGGCTTTGGCTCGGAGTTCAAGTACCGGAGAGGCGGTGAGTACCTTGTGAGGCACACTGACTTTGCAATTGCGAAGCACTACCGTACGTTACAAGAATCGGAATAGCGGTATGTGCTGTGATAGTGTACATAGAATCATGTCGTGCCATATGTATTTCTGTACCGAATGTGACCGTGATTCAGGAGCAGTGGCAAGTGCGGCCACAAGTGGAGCACTTCATGGCTGGGGCCCTGTTGAAGTTGAAGAACTCATCACGTCGCTGTGATGGATCATCATTCCAGGAGATTAAGTACTTGACTATGGTCATGTGGGTGAACTCTGTGCTCCAACCACCCCACTCACAAATTTGTCTGAGAGACCACCTGCATTCAGTGGACAACCATTGGCATCCACCACGACGGAATGAGTGGGTGCCATAGGCAGCAGGATCAATGCCAATGTCAATCAAGTTGTTGTGGAACATCTCTAAGAAGAATTCAGCTGCCTACCAGCAGGTCAGTGTCTGCTGGCCCATAAGGAGCAGGCAAAAGACTGCTCACTCACCATTGGCTGATTGTTCTCTGAGATTCTGTCCCCAGATGACAGCCTGCGGAAAATGAACCCACTTGTGATCTGGGAGACTTTGACCCACTCTTGATAGGCTCGCACAGGGCAGAGATGGGCCATTGACTCAGGCAGCTCATACAACACAAATGGCTTGATGTCTTGAGGTGCAGAGAGAAGAAGATCAGTATTCAAGCCTCAACAACCTGAAAGTTGGACACACCTCCACATTGGTTTGTCTTTCTGAATGGCAAGGTCAGTTGAATCTTCTTATCACCTAGTATGATGATATCATGACTCTGGATCTTGAGCACCTCATCCACACGGAGGAGACATAACAAGGCTATAGTATAAGCCAGCCCAAGCAGCCGTCGGGCGCGCCCACCTCCCCACTTATCAGTGGCCTTGTTCTTTGTCCCTGGGGTGTATGCCTTCAACTCCCAGTTCTCTGGAAGAGTGTTGAATTTATACAGCTTGAGCAGGGTCTCCTGTGTCATGGCAGGCATGTTAGCTCCAATGTTAGCCTTTTCCACCATAGTGGACAACATACTGCACTGATGGCCCTAGCACTTGTTGAAGTCTCTCCAGCTCTGACCTTGCGTCGGTGCAAGCTGACCATATAGCGAGAAACCATCTCTGACACAGATGGATTACCTGCCACACTGTCATCATGTGGGTTGTGTTGCCAGTGCATGGTGCCAAGGTGATGGAGGCGGCCAAAGGCATATGTCATGGAAGCTCTCATCTTCTGAGCAGTTCCATAAGTTGCGCGCACCTCATGGGACGGACGTTTGGTCCCATCAAGGTTGAGCTCATCACATCCGCAGCGCCTTGCTGATGAGGACACAAAACACAAAAGATGGAGCATGCCACTTACTCATTCATGATCCAGGCAACAATGAATTGCGGGGCATACTTGTGAGGCCTGTTGCTGAAGAAACAGCCAGGATTGACAAGTTTCTTCTGCACCAGGAACTCCTCACACCGGCGTATGAGGCTTGAAGGAACAGGTGTCAGCTATGAATGGGACCAGAAAGAGAGTTACATACCACTGGTACTCTGCATGAGTCCCATCTGAGACCCCCTTGGACACTTGATCCACTGTGTTCAGCAGTTCCATCACATCTGTGTTGCCCTCTTCAGGATCTGCAACAGTCTCTTGCTCTCCTTCAAGATCGTCCAGCACAGCCTGCTCATTAAGGCTTTGCAAAGGCTCTTCAGGCCTGGGAGGCTTAACAAGGTTCAAGACACCAGCATAGGAAATAAGATCGAGTCCAGACATGGTGGAGAGCCAAGATGGTGTGTGAACAAAGGCAAGATGCGACGACAACTACTTGCAAGCCACACGGCGCAGTCACAGACGCCTGTCACGGGTCACTCCCCCTTGCTCGGTCTCGACATTCTGGGACCCTTTCACCCTTCGGCTCTCACTGGCCAAACTGTATTTCGATTCGAGGTGTACGTTACAGTCATTCTACCATATTTCTCACAAACCTCGGCCGCCCTCACCGACTCCTCACCATCCCATCCTTCGCCACACGCCGCATTGCAGAGGACACCTGTAGAAGATGTGCCGGATCGGGTATGCTATCCTTGGTCGGCTGGGTTTGTTTCGCGCAGGATGGCGGTGAGCTTGCAGGAGCGAGAGACGGCCTTGGTGATGGCCTCGGGCGACCGTCCTGCACGGCAGACGCAATGACGGTGAAGGTGCTGTCCGACCTATTCGGGTCGATGAAGAGCGTTGCTGGTCGTGCGGTTCTGCGTGGACGAGACGATCTGGAGTACGACCCCCCACAAGTTAGATAACGAGGGAGCAAACGTCAGTGACTCACCCTTATTGGAAAGAAAGAGCCAGAAACATAAGACGTCAGGGTGTGGACGAGGCAATGAGCTAGTCGAGAGAGCGACGACGATGGCACCAGTGAGAGGGAGTGGGAGAAGGCCAGGGCGGTGGGAGCGGGAACTGGAGAGGCAAGCGTAAGCCGAGAGGACACAGAACGGGGACAGCGTACGAAGCAACCGCAAGGTGGACAGCGCTGGTGTGTTGCCAATAACCGAAAGTAGTTATCGGTTTCTTTGTTGGCCAAATGTGGGTCATGGGGTGGGTGTGCGCTTGCGCTCACGACCGGTGCGTGCCATGGTAGGTACCCTGATGGGGCTGTCACGCACGGAGCGAGGCACCGAGGCGAGGTTAGGCGAGTGGGAGGCAGAGCCGCGGCTAAGTTAGTGCGACCAGAGGTGCTGTCCGAAGACATCTCGCCGGCGCTCAAAGACATCAAGGCAGCAGGGTAGACACTCTGAGGGGAGTATAGGGACGACCAGGGGAGCTAGTCGTGTAGGAGGAACTGTAGGTGTACTCCCCCATGGGAGCAGCAAGCTTCAAGGCGGGGAAGCCCAAGCGAGGGGAAGCTGATTGGGCGCAATGAGTGGTGGAGCGAGAGCTATAAGGAAGATAATGACGTACGATGGATCGAGGGGATGCCAAAAGCTTCCGTATGAGGGTACTGAAGATAGTCAAGACCACCAAGGGAATCGTAAGCGAAACCAGAGGTGGCGGCGTCAATGAAGTCGGGGCTCTTGGGTCCTCAAGGACTTGCTCAAGGGGACCTTCCATTGTGAGCGAGAGTTGGGAGGATTGGGGGTTTGTGGTCGTGAAGATGTCGACTAATAAATGAGACGGAAATAAAGGCTGGATGCTACGGGCATTGTTTTAGAAAAGAAGAGCACGCTAAGTGTGAGACGAACCAAGGTTTGTACAATAAAACAAAGTGATGTGTGTGAGAGGTGACGGTGTGTTGTACAAAAGGAGATGCAATGCAACGCAGGCAATTGGGGAAGAAGAGAAAGAAGAGAGGGAGGGAGAGGAGGGGAGGAGAGGAAAAGGGAATGGCTTGGGTTGGGGAGATCGTCCAGGGCGAATCGACATGCCGAGACGACAACTTGAAAACAGAGCCAACAGAGAGCGATGTGGGTGAGGAGACAAGTGGGCGCGGGCCGTGTGTAAAGCGGGGAGGAAGGAGAGGCGGCGGGAAGGGGAGGCAGAAGGCAGGGGGACGATGCAGGGGAGGGGAACGGCAGCGGGGGTGCGAAAATACGAGTCACACTGATGCAATAGCGACCATTCGGTCAACCTACGCAAACGCTGTCATCCAATGACAGGCGGTCAATAACGAATGCTAACTCACGATTGTCGGTGAGTGGCATCACGAGCCAGTCGAACCTGTCTTGGCCTAAGCAATATCGATAAACGTCAGATCGGTCCAGTCAACCAGGCACATCAGCGCCCATAGAGATGGGGAATGGTGAGCTTTGCGTACTGTCTTCGTTCTTGGCTGGAGCAAGGACCGAGCGTCGAACCTGGGGTATGATTCGAAACCAGGGAGAGGGCATGACTTATGGAGGCACGCGTGCACGACTCAGAATGTTCCGAGTCCTCAGTCTCACCGTGAGTTAAGGGTCCAAACGCAAATTTTACAACGACAAGTAAATAATAATGACGAATAGCTAAACCATTAATATAATAAAAGTAATCAAGCCCTTTAATATGATTGGTGCAGACGTGAGGCGGAGAAAAGGGGGCGGAGAAAAGGGAGCGAGGCAGGGTGGGAGAGGGCGGGAAATGGCGGGAGAAGTGGGAAAGGGGGCGGGATGTATGTGGGCGAGGAGGGGTATGTGATCGCAGGGCTGACGGGGCGTCTTTCGGAGGGCGAAAGAGGAGACAGGGCAAGAGGGAGAGGCGGGGAGAGGCGGGGGAGAGGGAGAGGGAGGAAGGGAGGGGGCGAGGAAGGGCGAGGGGGGGAGGGCAGGGGCGGGAGAGGGCAAGGACGAGGGTGGAGGGAGGGCGGATGCGGAAGGGCGAGGGCGAGGAAGGGCGAGGGCGAGGGCGGGAGAGAGAGCGAGGGTGGGAGAGAGAGCGAGGGCGGGAGAGAGAGCGAGGGCAGGAGAGAGAGCGAGGGCAGGAAAGGGAGCGAGGGCGGGAAAGAGAGTGGGGGCGGGAAAGAGAGGGAGGTCGAGGAGGGGTATGTGATCGCAGGGCTGGGGACAACGGGGGCGTCTTTCGGGGGGCGTCTTTCGGAGGGCGAAAGAGGAGACAGAGCGAGAGGGAGAGGCAGGGAGAGGCGGGGGAGAGGGAGAGGGAGGAAGGGAGGGTGGGGGACGAGGAAGGGCGAGGGCAAGGACGAGGGTGGAGGGAGGACGGGCGAGGAAGGGCGAGGGCGAGGGCAGGAGAGGGCGAGGGCGGGAGAGAGAGGGAGGGCGGGAGAGAGAGGGAGGGCGACGGCAGGAAAGAGAGGGAGGGTGGGAAAGAGAGGGAGGGCGGGAAAGAGAGGGAGGGCGGGAAAGAGAGGGAGGGCAGGAGAGGGCGAAGGAGGGCGACAAGGCGAGGGTGGGAGGGGGCGAGAGGGAGGTCGAGAAGGGGTATGTGATCGCAGGGCTGGGGATAACGGAGGCGCCTTTCGGAGGGAGATGGAGGAGAGAGCGCGGAGAAGGAGAGAGGGCGCGTGGGAGGCGGAGAGGCGAGGGGGTGAGAGGGTGAGGCGCGAGGCAGGGAAGGCGAGGGTGGAGAGAGGGGAGAGAGGGAGGGACGCGAGGCAGGGTGAGGCAGGGTGAGGTAGGAGGGAGGGCGAGGCAGGGTGAGGCGAGAGGGAGGGTGAGGGTGAGGGAGGGCGAGGGAGGGCGAGGAGGGGTATGTGATCGCAGGGCTGGGGACAACAGGGGCGTATTTCGGAGGGCGAAGGAGGAGAGAGGGAGGGAAGGCGGGAGAGGGAGGGAGAGGCGGGAGAGAGGCGGGAGAGAGGGAGGCGGGAGAGAGGGAGGCGGGAGAGAGGGAGAGGCTGGAGAAGGGCGAGGAAGGGAGAGGGCGGGAGAGAGGAGGGCGAGGAGGGGTATGGAATCGCTGGGCTGGGTACAGGAGGGCGAAGGAGGAGGGAGGGCGCGAGGGAGGGCGAGAGAGGGAGAGGGAGAGGGCGAGGGCGAGAGAGGGAGGGCGGGAGGAGGGGTAGAGAGGGAGAGTAGGGGAGAGAGGGAGAGTAGGGGAGAGTAGGGAGAGAGGGAGGCGGGAGAGAGGGAGAGGCGGGAGGGAGGGCGAGGAAGGGAGAGGGCAGGAGAGGAAGGGCGGGACGAGGAGGGGTATGTAATCGCTGGGCTGGGTCCAACGGGGGCAAAGGAGTAGAGAGGGCGCGAGGGAGGGCGAGAGAGCGAAAGAGGGCGAGAGAGCGAGAAGGCGAGAGGGAGAGGGAGAGAGGGCGAGAGAGGGAGGGCGGGAGGGCGGGAGAGGCCGAGGCCGAGGGGGCGAGAGAGGGGGAGGGCGAGAGAGAGGAAGGGCGGGAGAGGGAAGAAGGGCGCGGAGGGGTATGTAGTCGCTGGGCTGGGTACAGCGGGGGCAAAGGAGGAGAGAGGGCGCGGCGCGAGGAAGGGCGAGAGGAGGTGAGGGCGAGAGGGCGAGAGGAGGCGAGGGCGAGGGCGGGAGAGAACGAGGGCAAGAGGGCGGGAGAGGGCGAGGGCGAGAGGGAGCGAGAGGGATAGAAGGCGGCAGAGGGAGCGAGAGGAGCGAGAGAGGGCGAGGGCGAGAGGCGAGAGAGGGCGAGGCCGAGGGGTGAGAGAGGGCGAGAGGGAGGGGGAGGGAGGGAGAGGCGGGCGAGAGAGGGCGAGGCCGAGGGGTGAGAGAGGGAGGCTGGGTGAGAGAGGGAGGCCGGGGAGAGAGGGAGGAGGGACGGCGAGGGAGAAAGTGTCAGCAAGTGGGAGAGTACGTCGCCGAGAGTTCGTCGCCGAGAGGGAGAGTGCGCCGCCGAGCGTGCGTCGCCGAGGGGTGAGTGCGTCCGCCGAGGGAGAGAGCGCGTCGCCGAGAGAGGGGGGAGACGGCGAGAGAGAGGGCGGGAGAGAGAGCATCGGCGAGAGGGAGATAGGGACAGCGAGAGGGAGAGAGAGACGGCGAGAGGGAGAGGGAGACGGCGAGAGGGAGACGGCAGGAGGGAGAGGGTCGGCGAGAGAGAGAGGGCGAGGGAGAGGCGGAGAGAGCAGAGCAAAGGCGTCTTTCAGGGGTGAGACGCGAGCTGTGAATATCAGTGGGAAATCCATCATTACGGACAGGTTTATTTCGTTTTTCTTAGTTAGTGTCTGAGATTATTAAATGTTCGATAAAAGGTACCTTATACTAGATCTAGCTCATATAAAATTAGTTTCTGGGCGATAATGCCTGTCTCGAGTCTCGGAAAATCGAACAAAAATCATGTCGCTCTGTCCAAGAATCAGCCACTTATCAATCGACCTCAGACGATATGAAACGAAGAAAATCGGAAGTTTTATTTTATTAACGCTTGTGTAGTTACAAAACAACTATGTATCTGCTTCTATCAATAAAAACATGCCACAAGTATGATCGAGTTCAAGCAACTGAGCAAGTGAGGTCTTGGCATTGGTACTAGCCAATGCAAGTGGACTAAGTCAGAAGCACAAAGCCCCAGCAAAGCCCAAGGATTTGAGGACAAGACAATATCAACATGAGTGTCAGTGAGACCAGTAAAGGTGATCCGGTCATGTGTTGGGTGACAAAATGAGAGAGCATTGTACAATCTAGCCTTTCATTCTGCAGAGGTTTCTGTGACAGGTCATTGCCAAATATGTTAATGAAATGCCAAACCACAGCAAAACTGAAACATTGAAAACCTACAAGGTGAAATAGCACAGTGTACAAGGTCTCCAGTTGTTCCTGAGGCTTGCCTTGTATCTGCACATGGCCTGGTTTCTTTGCTCACTTGGTGCATGTCATCCTGGCAGTCTGCCTGAGTGGGGTAACTTCCGATATCTTCTTCTCGGTTGTGCTGAGTCTTCTTGACAGAAATGAAGACACACCAATACCATATGTCCAGAGGGAAGGCGGTGTGAGTGCCTAGCACGATGCTGCCACAGGCAGTCTTGCTTGCTCACACCTTGCTGTCCAGCGCAATGGAGTGTTTGCTGAAACCCTCAAGACAGATGGGGGTGATGATGAAGTTCTGCTGCTGGTATTTGTGCTGTTCATGGCACGCGAATGACATGATGGGGTCGATAGAGATGGTACCTACGGGTACGACACATCGGATGACGAGCCCATCACGCAGATGACAGACACACTTGTGGCCTCAATGAACACATAAGTGCAAGGGAGTCCGAAGGTCAGGCAGAGGTAACTGACATCAGAGGCTGTGTTTCGAGTGTTAGGAGTGTGGTGGAAGAAATAAGCTGGGTGCTACACACTGGCTGTCTACTCTGTGAGGGATGGAACCCCCATCCATTGCTTCTATGTGTAGGCAGTAATAGCTCGGCATCGTGAGCTCATCCTCGAGGCTGAAGTGCATCCCGGGACGTGCAAAGTTGCTCTGGCACCTGGGATGACAACCTATGTGCTCTTGTCCATCCAGATGGACATGTTGATGAGTTCCCAGAACGTTGGCATCTGTGTAGTTGAACGGTGTGGCTGACATGAAGTTCTCGCAGAATTGAGCAGACCAGCTCGTTATGGGAATCAACCGCGCGGGATCATACCCCTAGAGCCATTGAGCAAGTCCTCACCATTCCCAATGGGCCTGTGCTGTATGTGTTACTAAAATAGTGAATATAACAAGGGATATGGGAAAGGTTGATTGTATGAACGAGTTGACAAGCAAGATGGGCCTCAGGCTGCACTTGGGGTCATTGAATACCGTAAGAACAGTGCAGAGTATGGGAGAACTTACTGCCATGTTTGGGGCAAGTCGTAATTATTTCTTGGAGGGCTGTGGAGGTTGATGCATTTGTTAATGGGTTGCACATGACAGATTTGTAGTGCAGGCATACCTCCTTGTCTGTATATGATGGTGTAAAAGTCGACCAGGAGCCCATGTCCCCCAGATTGTGTTTTGTTCTGATGGCACATGCAGATTTTTCTACCATTGTGGTTAGTGTAATGACTTGAAAGGTGGTGTGGCATAGTATCATACCACAAAGAATTGCTGGTGGTAGGTTCAGCCAACGGCAACTGCATACATCCTCTTTTGTTTCTTGGATGACCCTACTGTGGGATTATCTTCCGCCACTTGTTTCTTTCCCTTTGTGAAGGCCAGGGAATGCTGAAGTTGTAGGGTTTTGAATGGAAGTTCATCGTCCAGAAGGTGGAGCTCTGGGTGTTGCAAAAGCGAAGGGAGGGGCTCTGAGGGGGTGTCATGGCTGCTGTGCTCTGCACCATTTCGAGATCAGATAAAAAGGTAAATTAAGACATTGCTTATCAAGATGTTAACAATGTGGATGGGGGAGAATGTTGATGTGTGATGGTTGCAGCAGCAGATGACTGTGGGAGGAGGGAAGAGCAATGCACAGTGGGGGGGGGTGACATGATGGACTTATATATCAGATCGACTTGAAGTTTTTTGAATCCAAAGTAGTGCCTTTGATGTTAGTCATATAGCATACCTGAGAAAGTGAGAACTGTATGAGATGGCATATTGGTTACATTGCATCTGCAAAATTTTGTCTTCAATTCTGTACGTGTGAACTTTTTGGAGCACCTCTTCCAGCTACTTTATTCATATAGCACAGCCGTTATAAACAAAAGTGGTTGTTATGGTGTATTAGACAAGTAAAGTTTTTGGACCCCTGTGGCTAAGAGTTCAATTCCACACATGTAAGTTTTTTTGTGTTCTAGTTACCCATACACTGAGACACACACTGTGGCAACGGCTGTGACAATGATGCCCTTGACTGAGTATTGACCATGGCTATGACAGTGATGACACCCACATTGATGACAACAATGAGCCTGAAATGCCATGGAGACAAAGATGCCTTCAACAACATTGGCAGCAATGATGACCACGATGGCAGGCAGCCCGGGTGGGGGAGGGGGTATTTCGATATTTACTTTCATAATTACCTAGGGTAACTCCCAACACTCACGTGCACTCCTGTGTGTGGCAGCTGCCCTTGTGTTTGCCATGACAGGGATATCTCCGACAGACAGGGGTCTGATAACAAATTTCTTGCAGCGTATTTCAAGTTCCAGTGCAACCTTTTTGGACTTGTTCACATAAGTTCACCATACTCGTGCATGACAAAAGTAACCGAACAGCACATGATTTCCCGCATTACACTGTTTTCCCTCCAAGAAAGATGTATAGATCGCACACGATCTAACCATTAAATCAAGAAGAAATTTGCAAGACACTCAGGTATATAGACTAGGTAGATAAATATCCAATCAAAATCTGGTATGACCTCCGTGCACATCTAAAACGGCCTGTGCCCTGTCATGCATTGTATCAACATACTTATCGATGTCAGGGATTGCCAGGACCTCCCATGCATTTTGAACAGCCTGGATCAGCTTTGGAACAGTCGTTGGGATCCATGGAAGAGCTCATATGATCTTTTTGAGCTTGTGCCAAACTGGTTCTATGGGGTTAAGGTTGGGAGAAGATGGTGGGTGCAGAAACACTGAGATCCCATGGTCTGCAAGCCATCGTTTTGCCAATTTGCTGGTATGGCATGGTGCACTGTCCTGCTGAAACATAACTGCAGGTTTATCTTCCTTCATTTGGTGGTAAAAGGAGTTGAGGTGAGCCTCCAGGACCTGTGAATGTATCTTTGCCCCGTCATTCCTCCACCTCGTCCTCCTGGGTATTCTAGGACAACAAGAGGGCCTTTCCTGCCTTTCATGATGCATCCCCAGATCATGACACAGACTGACGACTGCTTGAAAGTTGGTATGACACAGTTTTCATCATATTCTTCATTGGCACGGCATGTGACATAGACCCGGCCACTTTTGTCGTTGAGGTGAATATAGCATTCATCTGACCATATCAGATTTCCCCATTGTTGAGCATCAAAATCCTTGAACTTGTTGGCCCATGCAACCCTCTTCCTCTTCTGGAGTGCAGTGAGGAATGGGACCTTCCTTGCAACACGTCGGTGGTATCCTGCAGCCGCAGCCACGTTGCAAATAATATGTTCACTGATATTCATCAGGGTATCTTGTGTGATCTGTTTGAATGGTTTTCGGCGCTCCTTGACACAATTTTTGTACCACCAGCCATCGCCCTCAATCCAAAAGCTTCGGTGGACGCCCAGAGTGAGGGAGGTTTTTTGTTGTACCCATGTTTTTGTACTTGGTTCAGAGGTTTGATGCAGTTGATGGTTTGATTCCGTATTTAGCCGCAGATTCATGAAGCTTTCCTGTGGCTTCCATTGCACCAATGAACTTATTTTTTGTTGGAGTGTCATGCTGGATGCGAGCAGTCTTATTGATGGTCATTGTTAAAGTAAAGAGTGTGGGTTTTGGTTGGTAATTAAGGAAAAATTTGAACCACTACAGACTGCAATGCGTTATGACCATGTGCTGTTCAGTTACTTTTGTCAGATACAAGTAAGTCAGACTTGTCCAATTGAGGGAAAGAGGCATATGTATGCATTCAAAAGGCTTTAGCTACCAGTGATGTAATACATTGGTGAGATGGGACTTGTAGAGTATGGATGGTTGACGAGCATCCAAATCGACAATGAATGATTTGAGACAAAAATTAATTATGTAACCGACAATTAATGAAATTATATATTGACTTCCCACTGTATGTCAAGTGTCAGTCTTTTTCAGAAAGTGTCAACAGTGGCCAAGGCAGATGTCAGGCTGGGCGCAAGGCTGGACGCCAATTTATCTTGTTTTCAACCCCCACTGGCATGTCCCTCCAAGCATTTGGCAAAGGCATGCTGCGTGTCAAATTCACATGTGAATGGTGGGATTGAGCTTCTGGGAATGTTGAAGTCGGTCAGTGGAAGCGATGGATAGACATGCTTAAGTTGTTCGGTTGAAGGAGTGAGCCTTTCCGGGAAGCCAATAGGGGGGAAGAGGGCACGTGGCGAGGAGGAAGGGAGGGAGAGACCAAGAGGGAGGGAGGGGGACCACCGGAGAGGAGACCAGGGGATGGGAAAGGAGTACTGTACGCAAAAAGGAGGAGGTTAGGAAGGGGGGTAGAGCAACTGAGAGAGCGACTGAGCCTTATGCATCAACAATGCGACTACAGTCGAGTAGCTCATACTGTATGTGCGTTGGCAAGCCCTTTTCCCTCTACATTTATGAGATATATTTGGTATGAAAATTGTCACAGTTTGTGACATGTAAGACATCAAGTCAAAGCGGTGTAACACACAAACAAAAAGTGTTGATTTTGCGACTTCATGTAACATGGGCCCCATTCACCATCTCTTTCTCCTCCTCCATGTGAAGAACCTATAGACAGAGTGCATGCTCTACATCAGGGTGTGTCAAAATGCATGGTTGCAGTTAGTGTTTTGCAGGCCTGGCTCAGCCTGAAAGATGGTGTCTTGGCACAGCATTTTGTGTCCCATGTCCTGGTAATTTTGAGAACTGAGACTGTACCTGAGGCTTTTACCATCTTGGGCTTGCAATGGCCTGCAAGCCATGGCAGGCTGCAGCTTTGTACTCTAGCACATATGCTTGATCAAGAGAGCATCCCACAGATGATAATAATCTCTTACATATTCTACAAGCATTGGCTTTTGCTGCAGTGGAGTATGCGATGTATTTGCACGACTTGGTGCACGTGGCGCTAGCGTTCAAGTTCTCATCACAAGTGGTCATGGTGACAATGGTGTTGGTCCCGACAATTGCCAATTCAAAGGCAACTCTTATGTTGGGTTCCTCCCAACATTTCCTTCAACTTATATGTGTAGTGTTATCTCTCTAACTAATGCCAGTGCACAATCACCAGTTTACAACACTGGCTATGCTGTGACGGGTCCCTGTATTAGGAGCATTGGTGGAACCACAGGCCAAGACCTGAAGGTCACCACATGTTTCTATGGGTGGTGGCTTCTCTGTCTAATTTCCACAGCCACTGTACCAGGACCCTGCCATGCCTGCCTTTCTCCAGAACCTCAGTGGCTGGTATTATGGCATGTGCAAGTCTGTGTTCACCACCATGACTCCCATTCTCACTTTTTGTGCAGCGCTGTGGGCCATGGCATTCCTAACATCACCTTACAGGTGATTGCCTATGAGGCTATGAAATCATCCTCAACAGGCAACCCCTTGCCATACAAGGCACCCACATTTTCTTATTGTTCTCCCCCACTTAGCCTCATGGTGCTGACATATTCAACATATTATTGCTTCCTTGACACTGACTTTGCATTTGCTAGGCATCCGAGCTGGTTCTGGTTGGCTGAAGATACTGACCCCTGTGCTACCCAGGTCCAGGAAGCAGGTTGCCTAGACGAAATGATAACCCAGCAGTATGCACATCTTTTGACTTGCATGTGCGACCTGTGCATTTGAGCTGTTAAGAAGCTGTTAGAACCCTGTGGGTCAAGAGTTCAATTCCTGGTTACTGTAATTTTTTGTGCCACCAACCCACCAATCACATTCCTCTTAGTAATCCATCTGCCACTTGGCTGTGTCAATGTGAGTTTCTTTCCATTTTCTGCCACCATTGCCGAAACTGACCCCAATACATGACTACAACCCAACTCCATCCACCTGTCAATGCTGTCAACAAGCAAATTGCAGGACTGACTGGAACACAATGGCCCATCAACTGCCACTACTAGGCTACAAAAACTACACCTATAACAATGACCATGAGACAAGTGTGTTACAACTACCACACAACAATGACGATAGCTGCAGCAACAATGAACATGGTGGTGATAGAAAGGGAGGTTATTGAGAAACCTTTGTTAACATGGATGAGGACTGTGAAATCACCCATCTGAGTACAAAAACACAGACATACCTGGTGTAGAAATGCAAACACTGACATATCTGAAGAAGCATTGCTATCATCCAACATGAAAGGATGAGCTGGGTGGTCAGGTGATTGGCCTGCCAGTGCATAGGGTCTCAGAGTTGAGTGGTGAATCCAAGCTCTTGATCAAGTAGTGCTAAATGCATGATTGTCATGTTTATCTTTTGGTTAAAATTTCTGAGTTCTGAAGCAAACCATTTATCCTTTTCAGAACACCACACACACCACATGCATCACACACAGTCACCACACTCTGCACATATCACACACACTGCACACACTGCACACACCACACACACACACCACACAATCTACACATCACACACACTGCGCACACATTACACACACACACCACACACACCACATGCACCACATGCACCACACACCACACACCACACACCACACACACCACACACCACACACACCACACACCACACACCACACACCACACACCCCACACACCACACACACCACACACCACACACACCACACACCACACACACACCACATGCACCACACTGCACACATCACACACACCACACAAGCACCACACACACACACTACACACACACACACCACATGAACCACACTGCACACACAGCACACAGCACACACACACACACAGCACACACACACACACAGCACACACACACAGCACACACCACATGCACCACATGCACCACACACCACAGACTGCACACACCACACACACACCACATGCACCACATGCACCACACAGCACACAGCACACACACACAGCACACAGCACACAGCACACAGCACACAGCACACAGCACACAGCACACAGCACACAGCACACAGCACACACACACACTGCACACTGCACACACACACTGCACACACTGCACACACTGCACACACTGCACACACTGCACACTGCACACACAGCACACAGCACACACAGCACACAGCACACACACAGCATACACACACAGCACATGCACCACACACTGCACACATCACACACACCACACAAGCACCACACAAACACTACACACACACTACACACACACACACCACATGCACCACATGCACCACATGCACCACACAGCACACACAGCACACAGCACACACACAGCACATGCACCACACAGCACACAGCACACACACAGCACACACACACACAGCACACAGCACACACACAGCACACAGCACACACACTGCACACTGCACACACACTGCACACACACACTGCACACTGCACACACACTGCACACAGCACACACACACACACACACTGCACACTGCACACACACTGCACACAGCACACACGCACACACACTGCACACACTGCACACATCACACACACACAGCACACACACATCACACACACACCATGCACACCACACACCACACACACCACACACACCACCACCCACACACACCACCCATACAGCACCCACACAGCACCTGCCCCCCCCCCCCCCCCACACACACACACACATACCACACCACCCCACTTTCTTTATGCTAATGTTACCATTCCCTCAGTGGCATCTTCTACCACCCCAACTTAAACTCCATGATTGGTCATGTTAAAAAGTGTGCCATCACCCTTTTTGCCATCCAGGTCAAACAACTCCCAATTTTATTTGGTAGCCTCACTCCAGTCCTCTCTAGTGGTAAGCTGAGGGTATTTTCAGAGTAACCCATACCTGTGAAGCACACTTGCAGTGTAAAGGAATGCTAAAAGATCATCCTGTGACATACACTTGCACATTATCACTCTGATGGCATGCAGGGAGGGTAGGGGACAGCTACAGTGTCATGATCATTGTGCCTATGGACATCACTTTACTTTTTCCATTACTCATCCCTGGTGAGTCATTTGCTACCCCTTTTCTACTCTTCCATTGTTCCCCAACAGTATCTTCCTTTGTTTGTTATCCTTTTGACTCATTGTAGCTGACTCACATCACTGATACAATGACTCACTATTCAGACTCTGTTGCTCTGCCCTTAAGGCTGTACTATTACAATGACTCACACACCTGTACTATATGGTTTATAAGGAGTAGCCTGTACCCTCCTTGTTACAATTAGGTGGATACTAGGCAGAGTAAGCATGATGAAAAGTCACTTGCAATGCTTACTGATGGACTACTACCATGAGCTTACCAATACTCATTGTATGATGACTGATGCCTTAGTGTACAATTACTGATGGGCAGTAGTCAAGGAGCAATCACTGATGAAGGCACACACCTCAACATAGTTATAAGCATTCTGCTGACTGAGGTGGTTGATAGCATGACCTTTTTGTGGACTTGTGGAATCAGATCCTCTCTTGCTTCTCATCATCTTCAACCCTTAGTGGCACCCTTGTGTGATCCATCTGTCTAGCTCATATCTTAGGGAGGCATCTTCAAGTGTCCCAGGAACAGTGCTTATGTCAGTGTTGGCAGCTTTGCTCAATTAGAAACATCGGCAGCTATATTGGCAGCTGTTCAGAATTGGCAACTAAGCTTGGCCACTTTGTATTGGCAGCTCACTTCAGCAGCATTGCCATTGCATCTCTAAGCTCAAGTCAAGCCTGTGCATAGCCTGCACATTACACTCCTGTACCCTAGCTTTGTCTTTCTCTTATCTTGCAAATACATTGTCTCCCTCTTGTCTCTTCCATTGTTTGGTTGCAAGATCTCATCAAACCATCAAGTCACTGAATCATTGAACAACATTGCTTTTATAGGAACCTTTGACCACTTCATGTGTGTCCCTTGCATCTCTGAACCACTGTCATCACTATATCCTCATATCCCTGCACTTGTGTCTTAGGCTCTAGTTGAGCAACCTACATCTTTGCAAGGACATAACATAAGACAAAGCTTACTTTATTCACTTGGCATCACTGAAACCCCATATCCCTCACACCCTGTAACACTGAATCACCATGGTGTTCATCAAAGTTACCTTCCCAGACACCAACACCTCTGTACATTTTGAACAATGCATAGTTGACAAGCTCCCTGCATCAGTTAAAGGCACCACATACTGGTTTAGACCCAGTAACACCAAAGCCAGATACTACTTCATTGAACAAACCCCTGACAGCAAAAAGGCCATACCCATCAAATTCATAAACTTTGGAGCAGGAGATGCTTGATATGCCCTCACTGGGCATAAAAGGGGCACTCTGATACACATACTAGTAGTATTAGTAGCTGAACCTGGGACAGGTACTATTAATTGTGGCTGATCTGTAACTGTATATCAACTGTACCATTAGTGTTATGGTCATTGTGACCCAAGCCTGACTTAGGCCATTATACGCGGTGGAAAGAGAATGTGACTTAACAGCACGAGTCAACGCGCTCAGGCGTGACTAAGTTCAAGGACACTTGAAAGTGCCTTCCTAAGAGAGCGATGTGCGAGGCAGGTCTGAAGAGAGAACCTGACTAGATTCGGTGATGATACAAAGGAGTCAAGCTGTCGACCACATCAGTTGACAGCACCCTTATAACTAGATCTTGACTGTACGCCTTTGTCAGCGATACAGCCACTACTACTAATGATCAGTAATTGTCCACTAATACTATCAGTAATCATCAGTCATCATACAGTAAGATGTGAGTAAGCAACAACAGTTCCTTGGTAAGATTCAGGAGCGACTTGTCATCCTGCTTACACTGACCACCTGCGGCGAATCGTAACAATTAGTGGACTTGACTTTAGGTCTGAGTTCTTGTAACAACTCTGTCACACAGACAGCTTCATTGGTCTACAAAGTCTTGTCAACACTTGCACCAAGACCCTTCCACCATGCATGCTCACCCCTCCTTCCATCAACTCTCAGTTCTGCTTGCTTTTAATTTGCTCTGCTTCATTACTCTCATTGTAGCAGTTTCAGCATTCATAGTCACCTCAGAAACTGTAAAATACTGCTAAAATAAAATCTTCAGGATGGCCCTTTGTGCCATCCCACAACTGCTAGTGTGACATAAAACCTATAAGCCCAGAAAGAATGGTGTCTGCCTAGTTTGTAGAAACCTTATCCAATTACAGCTTCACATTGTCAGTATCTCTGTCCTTGTACCCACTTCTGACTAAAGAACCAGGCACTTTGTTCTATGAGTTTCCACCATCTTCCTATTCCTCTTCCCCATTCCTCTCTTCTGTTTCATACATTCCTGTGCTGAGGGCTTCACCAAACTGTTGCTTCATCATATGTGCATATTTGTGCCCTGCTGCCTTGCGCATGCAGCACAATACCTGGTCTGCCTGCTTAAGGCTCTGCTGCCTTGCTGAGACCTCCTGCACAACCTTCTGCACCACATCAATGTGGAACTTGTGATTATCTGCCATGCGCTTGTATACCTCCTCCAGTCCCAATTCCAGCAAAATATTCTTGTCTGACTCTGAGAGATTGGGCAGTGTCCTTGCTTGTTGAGGCAACATGTTCTCAGAAGTGCAAATTGTATAACTAGTATGAAACAATGTGTTCTTGTTGTGTGCATGGGTTCTCAAATGAAGAACTCACAGGTCAATGTGCTGGGGATATGTAGCTGTTGTGGGATGTTCAGAAGTGTGTTGCTGATAAGAGAATGGTGCTAGGGGCTGAGGTGACACTTCAGGATCTGTAGAAACTCCCACACAACTGGGATTTATGAACTAAGTGACAATAATGTCAATGACAGAGAAACTAACATACTTTTTCTTCTAGGTAGTGATGCAGGTGAAGAGACAGCAAGAGGGGGCACCAGATGTGAATAGGAGGGAATACAGGAGATGACTGATTGGCACACATTTCCATTTTGGTCACACATCTTCCCACCACTCCAGCCTGTTGTCAAGATCACAGAATAGTTTGCATCAGTATGAGTAATCTGATTTGTCATCAAATTTGTTACGTATCGCCCATGGTGGTCATGTGACACTCACCGCATCAGGACCAGGATGTGCGCAGGCCGATGAAGGCATGGAAGGGACACCAGAAGATTGCGGTTTGTAAGCCCAAAGGCTTGATGTTGGGACGGAATCCAGCGGGCTGAGGGTTGATCCCCTTTTGGAAGGTGTTCTGGATGGATGAGTCAGGAAGCGCTCGTACTAAGCGCTGAGCCATATGCTTACTGAGGCATTACTGATGGCTGACTGATGGACTTACTCAGGGACTTAGTAATGGTATAACAATTAGTGATGCTTCGTCATTTCACTTACTCATACCTTACTCATGGACACATGCGGACTTATATCATTGTAGTCATCGCTGGGGATATTAGATCCTTTCAGCCATATATAAGTAGTAGTGGGGATGGTAGAGTTCCTCACTTTAGCATTCTCGGTCTGGTGTACCGTTAATAGCTAGAGTTGTCACACTCCTTTTGTTGTAGTGTCTCTTGCCCTTTGCGGCATTGTTGTGTCTATCTATGGCTGTTCCCTGTTTAGGGACAGTCCTTGTTCACTGTTGGCTGGTTGAGATGTCACCTCACCAGCGTCGGCTCTCGTTGCACATTAAAGTCGATCCTGCACTGGCTGTGCAGAAGGTTTCGTCTGGGTGGCAAAACCCATTTGTTACAAAATTGCAAGGCAGAGTTGAGAGTTAAAGACTTACCAGGAATAGAAAGGTAATTGTGAGCCATGATGGAGGGATGAGGGAAGATCTTGCACCACTCATACCACCACAGCAATGGGTCCTTAACATCCTCAATGTCAGCAGTGAGATAGTAGTCAAGTTCATTACCTAGATCTGAGGACATGGGCACAATATCAGGTAAATTGTCAAATATGTTCTGAGTCCTTGAAAGCATGATGACTTGGAGGGAGCAAATATAACTTATGGAACTGTTACTCACTACTTTAGCATCATCCCTCTGACCCCAACCATCCACTGGTGCATAGGCGTGATTGAATTCATGATGAATGATCTCCTAGGTGTCTTGAATCCATGCATCTTTCCACTTCTGTCTTTGAAATACTTGAGCTTGTGGTGAGGGTGAAGAACTAGAAATGTTGTTAGTTAGGATTATAGACAATAAAATGAATGTTACCCATAGAAATCTGGGTAGACCTCTGAATAATTGGTCTTGTTGTAGTACCAGTTCATGGCCTTCTTGCCAATAGCAAGGGTGATGGAGATGGCAAGTGTGAACTGGTGTGGGCTGTCAAAATAAAGTGGTGAGGACCTTGTCAATGTTCCCATATATCCAGTGGCTGATTGTCTTCATCTTCCTCATCCAATCCCTGTCCCTCCTGAGCTGATCACTCTTTGATCTCAAGATCTTTGGCCAGCTCAGTCAAAGCATGAGCTGCAAAGTCAAGAACATCTTTATCTTGTCCTTTTGGTATGTTGATCTGTTTTAGAATAACCTTTTCTGATATGCTGAGGGTGTGTGCAGAGCACCAAATTTGGTTTGCAGCACCAGGAAAGCTGTTGACCACCTCACTCTGATGTTTGACCATTGGGTCATTATTCAAGGTGTTTTCCACTGTAACACTAAGGATCTCTGCAAGGGCAAGTCTCTTTCTTTCTTTTTGGCTTCCAAATTTCAAGCTCATACCTTTTCCATGATCCCAAATGTTCACAAAAATTCTGTGAATGTGATCTCCACTGAGTCTTCATTATTCACTTTGATCACCTCGGGATTGGACAATGTTCCATTGGACTTTTTGCCATCTTCAGGAGCATGGTGCTGGGTGTGGGGTTAAGCACAGGGAGGGCTGTCAGGTACTGTCTTCTCAGCAGTCCTGATACTGGTAGTGGTGGTATTTGTCCTTACACTGGTAATTGAACTTGTACTGGATTGTGCAGTCAGAATGTTACTTTTTCTGAGTTTTTTGTTGGTGACAGGATCACCACCATCAGTAAAGTGTTTGCAAGGCATCCGCTGGCACTCCCCTTTGTGTGTCTTTTCAGTATGGTCAGAGGGGGTTCCTGGTGTGATTGGCATTGTGAGATGGTGAAAGGGAGAATGGGTGCACATTGAAAAGATGAATATGAGGTTTAAGTACATGATACTGTACATCTCTGCTACTTTAAAATGTCATACTACCACCTATGAACCTATCCTGTAAAACCCCACACATGACACGGGAATCAAAAGTGGTGAGAGAGGGGAGATGAGTCCAACCACTGTGCAGTGACAAATGGAAGGCCTTAGATCAGGATTGTGTAGTGGTGGATACTCAGAGAGATGGAACATGAAATTGATCATGTGAGATGCTGAGCACAAGGTGGATCTTAAAGGGGTTATCTAGTGGAAAAGACTAAGAGCAATAAGCACAGAAAAGGATGAGAGCACATATCAGTAAAGGATAGATGAGAAGTGGCGATGTTAAGATGAGGTGAAAGGTCAATCTGGCAGCCAGTCTTGCAGCACAACATGTGGCATTGCACAATCGAGATGAGGGACAAGGAACAAGGGACCCATGAGGGTGCTAGGTCACACACTGACAGTGAATGGTGAAGTTGACCATGGAGATGACGACATTGATGGGGATGAGGATTAGGGACATGGGAAACACACTTGGAGCCCAAAAATCTGTAGAGTCCCAAGTGGGTAACTCAGTAATGCTCATCTCGGTCCTCAGATGCAAAAAAGAAGTACCGTTGGCAAACATTGCAGCCTGTAAGAGACTGAATGGTTGCCAGTTGTGGCATCCCCACAGTTGATACATTGATGGGGCAGCTGGGGGCTCTGGGGCAGTAGGACTGGACAGTGAAAACCACAGAGAAAAAGAAAAGGAACCTGTGGAAACCCAGGCCAAGGGTAAGGGTTTTATATGGGTTTGAAAATACAACCCATACCTGTACCCAGCAAACCCATACCCAGAACCTGTGCGGGTTTCACCGACCTGTGACAATCCCTAACTGTACCTAAGAATAAATGACATCAAGAGCAAGCATTGTGAGGGAAAGATAGAAAGTGGGAAAAAGGGAATTGAA
The DNA here is from genome assembly GCA_015025155.1 of Lactarius quietus. Taxonomy (NCBI): domain Eukaryota; kingdom Fungi; phylum Basidiomycota; class Agaricomycetes; order Russulales; family Russulaceae; genus Lactarius; species Lactarius quietus. The sequence goes on along the minus strand of WITN01000088.1, from coordinate 120,242 downwards.
AGGATCACAGGAAGGGGGACTGGACTGGTGAAAACATGAGGCTGATAGCATGAGGCATAGGTACTCGGGGAGTAATGGGAACATGGCCAAGTCATAATGCCAGCAATCGCAGCAAAGCATACTGATGGCAAGATGATAGGGTTAGAAATGGAAATGGTTTGTTTAAGTCAAAGATGTAGCACACCTGAGCACAAGACAGAGAGCACAATGGAAAAGGATTTATTGAGGAGGGCTTCACAAGCACGAGGGTCCTCAGCCAAGAGTGAATGGCATTGAAAATAAGGGTGTTGTTTTGGATAAGGGTGACAAGGGGTGCCATGAGGCTCTGATAGCTGTCTTGGGGTTAATGAAGGTTATCTGTTGGTGGTGGAGGACAGAAGGGGGAAAGGATTAATGAGCAACTTTGGTGGGCAAGATGAGGGGGGAGGATAAGAAAGACATGAGGCAGTGAGTCGAAGTCCAAGTGTTACGTCCCGGGTCATAGTAAGTATCTGACCTAACCCATAAGCGATGGGACGTAGTATTGGGAGGCTCTTATCTGATGACTGATGATTCGCTGACGGATGATACTTCGCTTACTGTACGATACGATGACTGACGGCTGACTGACGGATTACGATACAATGACTGATGGCCTGTAGTATGATGACTGTATAACCGTGGACGATTACCAGCAGATTAGTAGTAGTGGCGGTCTCGCTGACGAAGGCGGATCGCGCGAGTAGCTTATAAGGAAGCTATCGACTGTTGTAGTCGATAGCTTGGATTTCTTGTACACTTCTCAACTTGTTATCCAAAGCCGGTTTCCTCTCTTCATCCCTCGTCCTTCGGGGCCGCGTGTCAAGAAGACAAGTCAACAAGTATCAAACTCCGCCTTCGCGCGTTGAGACGTTACTCAGCCTTTGCGCTTGAGCATACACGTTGCTAAGTCATCGCGTTCACCTTACGTTGCCTAAGTCAGGCTCACGTGCTGCTCGCACGTAACACCAAGGGTTTCAAATGTCATGGGTACATGATGTTTCAGACTCAAGGCATTTGTGGGCATTACACTAGAGTACAGGAAACACCAAACAAATTTAGACTTGCAACAGCAATGAGTTGCTGTGTACTTGAAGACATGCACCTCCCAATGTCTGACATACTCCATGGTACCTGAGGGCTTGAAGAAGACATAGATGGGTGCATCCCATTTCTTCAATATTCAATCTTCAAAGTTATATCAGTTTATTTATGGCTTGAACAAGTGAACATGACATCACTGAGTTTGGTAATATCATCCTCTTCTTCAGGTTTGTTGTCTTTGTTTGAGTTATCACTACTTATACTTTTACTCTCACTAGTTGCATTGCACATCCTGGGACTAGTGCAAGGTGCATTGTCACTACTGCCTGCATCAAGATTTTGAACAGAGCCAACAGGCCAAGGGCAGGGATGTGGCACATCTTCATGGATGTCCCCAGTGCTGACATGTTGAGAAATGTTTGTAGGCATCTGTTTCCCCTGTGCTGGGCTCACCTTCACCTTTTTCTTAATTTGTGGATCACTGTTTTCCATTTTGCATTGGGCAGGATGATGTTTCTGTGGCCCTTGTACTATGTTTGGGTCTGTCTGCATAGTGGTAGCATCTGTTGGAGGTGGTATGCTAACTTGAACATTGACAGGGTGACACCGCATCACCCACTGGGCCACTAGCAGAAAGGATTTTCTAAACACATGGATATATCTTAATTCTGGGTCTGTATTGAGATGGTATCAATAGTGTATGGCACAGGTAACCCACAGTTTTTTTTAGAGCAACCTGTACCCATACCCTCAAAAACCTGTACCTGTCACCACAGGTATGGATTTTGATGGGTACAGGTATGGGTAAGGGATGGGTTTGTATGGGTACAAAACCCACATGGGTTGAGGGCTGACACAACAGGTGGGCCTGCATAAAGCTACATAGATTGACACAAAAGATATACAGTACTACTATTACAATAGTATCTCGATGCTGCCACCACTGCTGATGTTGCTGTTATCACTGCAATTGCAGTTGTTGGTTGTCAGGATTGTCATTGCAGTTGCAGCATTAGCTGCATGGCATTTGCATCATTCTTGGGGTCAGGTCCCTTGGGGTTGGTGTCACAGTTGCTGTCTGAGTAGTTGTCATTGTGGCTGTATTCAAGTTGGTGTTCAAACTTTGAACTTGAAAGTCTTGAATATATGTTGGTGTCGCAGAGTTGCACTGGCAGTCACTTTCAAGATCAACAGCACAGTGGTCACATGATCAGACTCGTATTGGCTTCATTGAGCTTCAGTTTGACTGTAAGTTGAGATGCCTCCCAACCTCCCCAAACGAGGTCACACAGAAGTAACTAAGGGACACAGGCACGTTGCCATCCACATGTGCATGCTCCCCAGACTGACCACTACTTCCCTTGACAGCCAAACAAGGAAATTGTTTCACAGTGTGAGACTGTGCTGAACACGACTATAGCTGATGTTACGTATCGCCCATGGTGGTCATGTGACACTCGCCGCATCAGGACCAGGATGCGCACAGGCCGACGAAGGCACAGAAGGGACGCCTAACTATTGTGGTTTGTAAGACCTCAGGCTGAACCGTTGGGACGGATACCAGCGGGCCGGGGTTTGATCCCCTTTAGGACGGTGTTCCAGATGGAAGAGTCAGGAGGCGCTAGTCTGGAGCGCCAAGCCATATGCTTACTGATGCATTACTGATGGCTGACTGACAGACTTACTCAGGGACTTAGTAATGGTATAGGACGATTAGTGATGCTCTGTCATTTCACTTACTCATACCTTACTCATGGACACATGCGGACTCATATCGTTGTAGTCATCGCTGGGGATATTAGGTCCTCTCAGCAGTATATAAGTAGTAGTGGGGACGGTAGAGTTTCCTCACTTTAGCATTCTCGGTCTGGTGTACCGTTAATGGCTAGAGTTATCACACTCCTTCTTGTTGCCATGTCGCTTGCCCTTGGTGGCATTGTTTGGTCTATCTATGGCTGTTCCCTGTTTAGGGACAGTCCTTGTTCACTGTTGGCTGGTTGAGACGTCACCTCACCAGTGTCGGCTCTCGTCGCACATCAAAGTCGATCCTGCACCCGCTGTGCAGAAGGTTTCGTCTGGGCGGCAAAACCCATTCGTTACAGCTGAGGTAGAAACAATCACACACAAAAGGCCAAGGACTTTGGCTTGATTGCCAGGAGTACCTTGATGGTGAAATTAAGTTCTACGAGCAGGTGATTTGGATGCTCCCAAACCCCTCTCCCCTCCAGTGCACACTAACCAAAAATCACATCTCTACAGGTCCTCAACTATCTGTGCATGGCACACCGCACATTCAAGCCCCAAATTTACCCACATCTCGTGTCCATGTGAGCCATCCATCTATGAGCATGAGCACGAGAAACCATGCCTGAATCCGGAACCTCTCCCACAGCTGTGCCCATAATGACCATGCCAACAACAATTCAGATCATGCCAAATTCAATGGTTCAATGGTATGGGTGCTCATGAGGGCTAGTACCACATTTACTCTGTGATACATAGCCAGAGTACGAGACATGTCAGAGTCAAGTAACTAAGTATCTACATTGTATAGTTATGTGAGAAGAATCAGTGAACGTGCAGCCTGCCAGTACAGTATGAAGGGTTTAGCAGCTTGGTATTGCATCATAAACACGTCACCACCCATACACGGGTAAGGGTTTTTCACAGGTAAGCAAACCACAACCCATACCTGACACCTGTACCTGCCGTACCCATACCCCCAACCCATATGGGTTTACAAAACCCCTGACAGACACTAGGTATCAAAGCTCTATGAGCATGACAGTGTGTGAGGTTTCTTAGAACAGAAGTTGGGATTCTGTATTCATATTATGTTCATAATTTAGGTACCACTGTCTCAGATTCTAAGGGGCCAAAACCTGTGGCTACCTGGCTACAGGTACAGGTACAACACAGGTTGAGAAATCCCAACCCATACCCATGTACAGCTGACCTGTAGCACCAACCTGTGCAGGTTGATTGAACCCATGTGGATCACCAACAGTAGTACACTATGTCACTAGTGGCATGCACCAATGCATACAGGATTTGACAAGATCTGTATAGTAAATAATATGGTGTAATTTGATTGGTTTCAATAAATGGGGTCAGCAGTATGGAAACATAGATGCAATAATTGGTGAAACAGATGTTAGAATGGACTGGTCAGCCACCACATTTGTGTGTGAGTGGTGGTGCATTTTTGTGATGCCCAAGTCAGCTGGGTTGAGCAATGCTGAGTTGGAATAACAATCCTAGGAAATACCAGTCACTCCAAGTGAGGGAAGCAACATTTTGCTTGTTTGAGCATACCACATCTGCATCCACATGCAGTTTTACTGATTCAAGATATAAATGTTCCTTAACAATATCAACACTTGTGCAAAGTTTTGCAGCACGTGAAGGTATGTACAATGTCTTGGGTCACCAATCCCTGTGGAGTCAGAAGTGCCCACATTGCATGACCCCCAGAGTGCTGCATCTGTGTGCGGCCTTAGATATTCAAGAATAACGTGAAAATAATCTAATGAAATGGCTACACAAAGTTTGACATCGTGCGGAGGCCTGCACGAGAGTTGCGGCACTCAAGATTCCAGCTTGTGGTGTCAGAAGTGCCCACATTGCATGACCCCCAGAGTGCTGCATCGGTGTGCGGCCTTAGATATTCAAGAATAACGTGAAAATAAACTAATGAAATGGCTACACGAAGTTTGGCGTCACGCGGAGGCCTGCACGAGAGTTGCGGCGCTCGAGATTCCGGCTTGTGGTGTCAGAAGAGCCCACCTTGCATGACCCTCAGAGTGCAGCATCTGCGCGCGGCTTTAGATATTCATAACACACGTGAAGATGAGATAATTAAACGGCTACACGAAGTTTGGCGACGCGCGGAGGCCTGCACGAGAGTTCCGGCGCTCGAGATTCCCACTTGAGGGTGCAGATCAGACCCTGGGGGTGATCACTGCCCCCGCTCACGCGTCGCAGGCGCAATGAGTCAGCAATGATGTTGACTGGATCGGGGAATTGAGAAAGGAACGGGGAATTGGTGTGGGTGAGGAACCGACGGGGGGGGCGTGTGCAAGGAACGGCAAGGGAGGGAAACAGGTGTGGGAACATGGGAAAGCGAATTTCCCCCCTCCCCTCGCTTTCGTGTGGAATTTCGCGGGGGAAATCAGTCGGGTTGTAGGCGAGGAACGGTTGGGATTGAGCATGAGACTCCGAATCCCGCTGACAGGCCCCAGACACACACTGTCAGGCCCCAAACCTGCTGATGGATCCCACAAGCGTGTGACGCGCCACCCCGATCCATCATACCGCAGAAACGGTGTGGCTCGGCTCTTGTAAATCAGTAATTACAGTTAATTTTATCGAGATTAAGGGTACCTGCCTTGTCGCGACCTGCAGTTCTCCCTCTCCCTCTCCCTCTCCCTCCCCCACCCCTCGCCCCCTCAAGCCAAGGAATATCTTAGCAGCGAGAAGCGAGCGTTCTCGCTGAAAAACGGACAGATCCACCTGATGGACTACCCTAGGTGAGCGGCGTTGCATCCCTTTGCTTCTATCCTATCCCAGCCGCCGACTCCGATGAGACGCGACGAGCTCAAGGCTGCGACTGCGGGCGCACGCGTAGAGGGAATCCGATTGGAGTAGGAGTCGCATGGGGGCGGAGGATGTGCGCACGTCGCGTTACACCAGACGACGACGACGACGACGACGCGAGAGCAAACGCGAGGGAGACGAGGGGGAGGATCACAGTAGATGGCCATGCGTGCGGCGTGCGGGCGTTGCCAGATGCAACGTCTTCGTCCCAGGGGGCAGTGGCGACGAGACGTGACGAGCGGAGAGCCTCGAGTCGCATGGGGGGGCGGAGGATGTGCGCGCATCGCGTTACACCAGGCGGCGGCGGCGGAGACGACGACGACGAGCCGATTCGAACCAAGCAGAGAGCCACGAGAGCGAGAGCAATCGTCGAGGGAGACGGGGGGAGGAAGAAACCACAGTGAGTGGCTATGTGCGTGGCTTGCGGGCGTTGCTGGATGCGACGCCTTCGTCCCAGGGGGCAGTGGCGACGAGACGCGACGAGCAGAGAGCCCCGTGTAGAGCCCCTGCCCACGTTGAGGGCACACAGACGGTAGCGAGAGAAACCGAGAGTGTTGCGCGTGCGTGCGTGCTTTCCCCACGGCCCAGATGGCATCCGCGACGAGACGTGACGGGCAGAGAGCCCCCTGCGGGCATGACAGTGCGTGTGTGCGAGTGGGTGGGCGTGCAGGCGGGCGTGCGTGCAGGCAGCGTGCAGGGCGAGCGGGTGGGTGAGCGCGCGAGAGATCTAGCCGCCCGCGAGACCAAGTTAGCGGGCGGAACGCAGCGCCGGCGCAGGGCCTGCATGGGGGACCCGAGCGTGCGCACGGCAGGGGAGGCCGCACTGCCGTTTCGATGCGCCGCACGCTGGGCAAGATTCGACGCCACTGGACGCCACAGGAGGCGACGTCGGAATCCGTCCGGTCACAGGCACGTGACGTGACGGGAAGCCGAAATTGATCGTCCACACCCTCACTTCCTGGATACGGCTATGGCGCTCGAGTTGTCCTCTCAAAATTTGCTTAGCAAGCTTGCGGAAGTCACGTCTGCTCTTGATGGTGATTCTGTCTGTTGCTCTACAATTTTCGACGTTTACTTACATCGGTCGAGCCCCGTTGTGGATGTATAGCCGATCGTACAAGGTAAGATTTTCCCCTCGACTGAATTAGACGCCGTTTAACTCTTTTCTGAAACTTGTTCGTTGGACGCGTCAATCAGGGACGACTTAGGCCGGGCCGCCTGAGGGTGGGAAACTGCAGAGCGCAAGTGGACAACAGAAAACAAGGCCCGGGTGCGAGAGGTATTTGGATCGGCCCTAGTAGAATGCGATGATAAAAGTACGACGCACTGAGTCGGCTGCGCTTGGCCGCTGCCGCCGCATTGTGATGCAGGTATGGTGTTTTATAGTAGTATTTTTGACCAGTGGCGAATGGCGATGTTGGCAATGCAACACACGATAGAAACCAAGCGGGAATTCGAAGCGCCCACAGACGAGTGTGGGTGCCATGTGCTAAAAACGAAACCTCCACAACCTGGCTGAGTCTCGGCCCAGCTTCAGACTCCCAGTTGGAACAGAACAGCGATGAACGAAAAACTTTGATACAGGGAAAAAGTCGTCATATAAATACAGTAGTACGTAGTTGTCAGAATAGCACATCGTGATTCTTGTTCTCATCCCCAATTTCCGAATGTAGATTCATAGACTCGGAGCGAAGTCGGACATGAACTTGCATGAATGCCTACTGTGAGTTGCTGGAAAAAAATAAAATGATAGTATCAGCGCTTCATTTTACGATGAGGGATCAGGACCAAACCTCGATGTTTCGCAGTGTCTCATGGGCTTGTTCGATATAGGAGTGCAACTGCCAGTGTTGATAGCGACTAACTATATTCTTTTCCTCCATACCGCTCCGGTAGTCGAGTGCCCTTTCGAAAACCGCAGTCAGGTTTAGATAGCTTAAGAAGACAATAATAATTGGTCTCACCGTGTCAACCGTCCCATTGCCATACTATAATTGTCCGTTACTACAGCATCCTTGTGTTGTTCCAACAGCCTCTTGGCGTTTTCCAGAACGAGATCAGCTTGCTCCGCCCTTTCTGATGACCTTGTAATGTGAATATTCTGCATCCCAATATTGACCATCCCAGTATTGACAACAGTTACGGTTACAGGGTGTCCTGAGAGCCTGCGAACGGCAACGACTTTGTCAAAGGATGATGCCGGCGTGCCCAATAAGCGAATCGAGTTGAGAGCTGGCAACACGTTGGGAACCATTTCCTCGGTGACGTCTTCCATTGCAAGAGCCACGTGGCTTGCTAATTTCGGAGTTATATGCAGTGTCTCCACGGCGAAGAATGGGCGGAGGAGGTGCAGCCATTCACATTTGTCCATACTTTCTAGTTGAGGATCTTCATCCGCCCCAAGCTCCACGAGGTCAAGATGAACCACATGAGAGAGGATGGCGGATGGTTGGTTGAGCACCTGGGCTATGTGCGAAACTTGCCAGTCAATTCCTTGGCATACGATGGAAGTTCTGACAGGAACCCAATTCGGGTGACAACACTGATTTATCTCGAGGGAGACTGAGCGACTGGTGAAGGCTATAAATGCATGCGTGAGTTGGGTCAGCTCTAGATTTTCTGAGCGATCGATCAACTCGAATGGTTGCGCAGCTTGGAGGTCGACAAGTTGGTTGAAGTATGTTATGTTGACCTGGTTGAGCCGAGGGCTGTTTATTTGGGAAAGGAGTTCCTCGAGATACTCGCCGGTGCCACGGAATTCGATGTAGGTGAGAGAAGGAAGGACGGTCCGTGTTGCGAGAGGCAGGCGCATTCGATAATGGCGGGGAGGGGCAGAGTGGAATCCGAGAAGAATATTTTCGAGCGTGGGTGACGCGGCCAAACACGCAACCATCGCGTCCGTGGAAATGTAACCATCCCGAGGAATATTGTGTAAATCGAGACGGACAAGGCGCTCGGAGGACAAAAGAAGCGCTGGTAATCCCTGAAAGATGATGCCTCTTAAGGTGAGGCGCTGTAAACACGAGGCAGCTCTGCCCAGGAATCCACCGGGAAGGACAGACGCATTCCCATCTTCTGACAGAAGCGTAAGCTGTTTCAAGGCCGGAAACGGTTCTTGCATCTCCGTAACCACTTTGCTAAACTGCGAGTTTGGTAGACGGAGGTAGACATGGCATATACGATCGATGTGCTCGAGGGCAGCAAAGAGATTATCTTCGTCATCAGAGGTAAGTCTCCGGTCATAGCCATAGTTCATGATAAGGGGGAGGGGTGGCCAGAAACCCAGATTCTTCCTCACAGGGGTCCCGTGTGTGCAGAGGAGTTGGAGGTCTAGACGACATGGTGATCCAAATACGACTTGTCGCCAAGTTCGGCAGACATGCGCCAGGGTGAGCCATCTACATGATGGTGGGATAAGGGGGGACCAAAAATCGTCATCCGTTTGATACGAGTAAAATATTTCCAGCAAAACATCTGCTGGGAGCATGTCAAATGTCGTTGCGCGTCTGTGACTCTGAGTCTCGCCTGGAAACAAGTTAGTGCCTATTAACAGTGCGGTCCCGAGTCACTATGCGAGTACGAACCTTGAGCCTGCACTTTGAGTCGTTTAGTCCAGGGAATCCGTTCGACACTCGGGTCATCATAAGTGACATATGAAGTGTCGCCAGAGGATGAATGAGATTGTAGGGAGAGCGCCGTAGTATCGGGCGTAGTATCGCTGTTGGCAGATCGGCTGCGGGAGCCGGTACTTGTTCAAGTGGTACCGAAAATATGGCAAGCAATAGCCCTAGACACACCCATGAGAGCTCTTCATTGGTGACGCGGTGACGGGTACCGAGCAAATTTCGTTTGAGACTCTGAGTCGCAACCAGCCGTTCGAATGAGGGGATTTATCAAGGAGCGTCGCAGCTAGCACCTCATCATATAGGCCTCATTGAGCGAACGGTCACCAGTCACCAGCTGCGTGTAGGCTGCGTGTATACGGTGTATACCACATGTTCGACCGCAGATACATATTACAATCCGGCGTTGCAATTGATCCTTATTGTAAAAGATCAATTCCTGATTCCAGTGCTGTACACTGAGCGTGTTGCTAAGAGTCGGTGCCTTGTCGTTCGCTGCGTTATCTTCGTCATCCTCACTTTGTTCTGAAGACTCGATAGCCCTCCTCTCCGACTCGCCGGCCCGTCCTTCCTGCATCTATCCCCATCATTATCACTTTGTGCCCCACACCGCTATGCCAACAAAACTGCTTAAATTCTGCGCGTACAAGTACGACCCACTCCTTCAGACAGTGCCATATAATATCGTCTTTGACGATGTACAAGGATTCACACACACCGTACCAGCACGCGTCATAAAGAAACATCACTTATCTATAGTACGCACGGGCGCCGATTGGGACTTGGAGTGAGGATAGCTGAAGGTGGTCGTCTTCATAGTCAACGATGGCCACTAGAAGATCAATTCGTGCACGCTTAGCGTTATCGCAGCCATCTGCACCAACAAAGGATGGCATCGCAACCATTATAATTAACGGCAAACCCATCATGGCGCAATATATACGAGTATATAGTAAGTAGCAATTATATAACCCGTCGAGCCGACTCTTCTCTCCTTCTCATTTTGCGCGAAACAGTCCCCGTCACCCGAGATTGAGGACCATGTGTGTGCGTCTTCTCGACGTTGCCACGGTGCCTGTCCTTAGTTCGAACACCTCTGGAATGGAAGGATAAACTCCAAGTACGTACGCGATATAGAGCTCCGCCCATCCTTGATGGGAGTGACCTCAAAGCCCAGCATAGGGGTATGTGTTGATCTCAAGGCGAGAGGGGCGTGGATGAGTGGGGCCTTATGTGATGTGCGTGAGGGTCGGTGAGCGAGTGTCGGCTTCATCCGCTGTGCGTCGTACCACGTGTTCGACACGGTTCTCAATTCAGTTAGCGTATAATCGTGCAACGAGCTTTCAATTTTACGCCTCGAGGCTACCTCGAGGCGCTATGGAAGGTAGATTAGAATGTATCTGTTGGAGGCGGTTGATGCTGAGTCGACTGTGAACCTGATCCGCGTGTTTTACGTGAGGTTTTACGTGAGGCCACGGAGCTTTGTGATGAGATACGCTTGTCGGGGGGATCGATAACGGCGGGAGGGGCGGCATCCTCGGGTCTTGGCAGTAAATAAAGACGCGCATCGACGCGCGCCAAAGTTCTCACGCGTTTTCGTCGCGAACACCCTCTTCGCAACGCAGCTCTTTCTTTTCCTCTCCTTTTTTCTCTCTTTTTACTCCCACAAACTCACGACACTCTACTAACGACACTAACGACCATGTTCGCCGCGGCCAACGTCGCGGACGATCCCACTCTCCTAGTGCTCAGGGTACTTTCACCTTCACTCGTCCTCTTCACAACCATCTCCCTCTTCACCACTCGACCCCCGGTACCGCCCTCACCTTCTCCTATCACCTCTGTTGTTGTCGCAACACGTGTTCCCCGTCGTGCCCTTATCTTGTCTTGTCTGTCTTTATCGTCGTTCACCTATCTGTTCGACGGCCTCGCGTTTGTGATTTATGCGGTCATCAATAAGTACTGGCCATCGCGCACCGGCATAGATATCAACTCCCTCATCGGTCTGGTTGCGTTTGCCGGGCTCGCCGCTCTGGGGAGCTGGAAAGATGTCAAGGGCGTCGAGGTCTGGTCTCTCAAACGAGTCAAGGTTGCCATCATTCTCTCCCTCATCCTTGACGTGGCACAAGCCGTCATTTATGGAACATCTATGTCTAAAGACCGTGCGTACACTTGCTTCTAGTGCTTCTCAATCAGGCTTAGCGTGCCGCATTAACAGATCTCCCCCATCCCTATCCCTTTCCGTATGACATCGAGACGTTGCTTCATTTTATCTTCCCTGTTTTTCGCATTCTTCTTCTCTTCCCCCTTTTCATTGCCTTGATCAACCCCCTTGTTACATACACCTCAATCACATCCTCGGAGGCGTTTGAAGGCGAACCGGTGGCAACTACGCTCCTTCTTCCCCCAGAAGATGGTGTCAACGCATCTACCGGCCTTGCCGTCGGAGCAGCCGCCGGAATCAAGTACGGGACTTTCCACAGCACTGCATCTGCTGCAACCACGGTTTCTGTGCCAGCCACGCGTCCTCAGACACCAGATCGCGCTGCGGCTAAGGTCCAGGTAGGCGCCTGCACCACCTCTACGTAAGGGGCGTCCTCACCCCTTTCCGCAGCCTGCGCACAAAGAAAAGGAGGTTGACATTGATCCGTCTTGGAATGAAATCCTCCGCCGCTTACGCCGGATCAGCCCTTACCTTTGGCCGAAGAAAAGCCGGACTCTCCAGCTGATTGCGGTGTGTCTTTATTCCTCGCGTGTGCTATCAATCTGAACTCGAAATCTTGGTAGTTGCTCTGTGTGCTCTTGCTCATCCTCGGCCGCTTTGTGACCGTTGCTCTTCCCTTCTTCCTCGCAAAACTTGTATCTGTATTCGAACAAGGTGTCACTAGCCCTCCTTGGTTCTATCTACTTGGTTATGTGTTCTTGCGTTTTCTTCATAGTAGTGGTGGGCTGCCGGCGCTCCGCGATGTATGTTTGACCTGTCTACAATTTATTTCCTACTCCATTCATATCAATCTCATCTGTAGGCTCTCTGGGCCCCCGTTATGCAATATTCGGATCGCGGTGAGTGGAATGGAAGTTTGATGGTGGCTAATTATTGATTTACGTCTCAAGAAATGTCACAGTTATCATTCAATCACCTCCTTAGTCTTTCCTTCGCTTGGCATACCCGTCGTAAAACTGGTGAAGTGCTCCGAATCCTTGACCGTGGTGCGGCCATAAACAACGCCTTTCGGGTACGCGCACGAGTCATTTCTTATCCATCATGGAAAGTTGCTGATCCGCCTCTGCTAGCTTGTGCTGTTCGATGTTATTCCGACTTTCGTCGATATTGTGGTAGCCCTCGTCGTGTTTGCCGTTAGGCTTGACTGGACGCTTGCCGTTGTCATTTTCTTCGTCGTGCTTGCGTATGGTGCGTGTCGCTTATCCGTCGCCGACTTTCGTATACACACTCAAGTTTATACAGTTGTCGTCAGCGTCGTCCTTACTCGCTGGCGCACGCGGTTGCGGCGTGCTATGAATGACCGGGACACTGTGTGTAACTATTGACTCTTATCCTATGCGATCTTCCTGAGCGACGTCTCTAGATCACCCGCGGGATCCATACCGATTGTCTACTCAATTACGAGACGGTGAAATACTTCAATGGCGAAGAGCACGAGGGTGAGCGTTATCGCGTGTCTATCAGGAAGTATCAATCCTTGGAGTACCGGGTCATGAGTCAGTTGCTCTAACATAACCCAAATATCGTTGTATTGATTGTTTGACAGTGGCCATGAATCTTCTCAACATGATTCAAAATCTCATTATCGTAAGCATTCCTATCTGGGTGCCACGTTGTTGCTTGTTGACAGTTACATTAGACCGTCGGTTTACTCGTCGGGTCCATGATAGTCGCACAAAGAGTAGTGAATGGCCAGCTGGAGCCTAGTGACTTTGTCTTCTTCGTTACATACCTTGCTCAGGTAAGCCTTCTCGCTTGTGGAGATTCCGCCTACGCTGACACCCAAGTAGCTCTATGAGCCACTCAATATGCTTGGATCCATCTATCGGTCCATCAACCGATCGCTTGTTGATGCCGAAAAGTTACTCGAGCTTCTCAATGAGTCAACGGATGTAAATGATAAGCCAGGTGCACCTGACCTGGTCATCTCTAACGGAGAGATCGAATTTGGTAGGCGCTTCTGTCCCAGACTTTTGTGATCAAAACTCAATCCGGTTGCAGACAACGTTAACTTTACGTATGAAGGACGCCAACCTGCGTTGCGCGGTGTCTCCTTCCGCGTCCCTAAAGGCACATCTGTGGCCCTCGTTGGCGAGTCTGGATCGGGAAAGTCAACGATCCTTCGTCTTTTATATCGTTTCTATGACTTGAAGGAGGGCGAAGGTCGCATCCGGGTCGACGGGCAGGATATTCGTGACGTGACCCAGGCCAGTCTACGAAAGGCCATTGGCGTCGTACCACAAGATACTGTGCTTTTCAATGCTAGTATTGGGTATAACATTGGGTACGTATCAATGCGCTCTCTGATTCGACGGCCTTGTGCTGATAACGGATACTTTAGCTACGGCAAGTTTGGGGCTCCCCAAGATGAAATTGAGGAAGCGGCCAAGGCGGCGCAAATGCATGACCGCATCGTGACGTTCCCTGAAACCTACGGGACCAAGGTTGGCGAGCGTGGCATCCGACTCAGTGGGGGAGAGAAGCAACGCGTGGCTATTGCACGCACCCTACTCAAGAATCCTCCTATCCTATTGCTTGATGAGGCTACCAGGTTCGTTAATATCCGATGTTGGCGGATCGGTGGCTGATGGATACGTCACTATCAGCGCCCTAGACACATCTACGGAGCGTGACATCCAGAAAGCCCTCCAGAACCTGGTTCGCGGGCGGTCGTCGCTATCTATCGCACATAGACTCTCGGTATGTCACCTGGCTACGGTCTTTGCCGAGTCTAGAACACGGCGTCTGATTTGACTCGCTTATTATAGACCATCGCGAATGCGGACATGTAAGTGATTTGTTGTTGTTCTCTGGCTTCCTTGGACGTTTATATCCATGCAACAACAGAATTCTTGTTCTCAAGGATGGCCAGATAGTCGAACAAGGAACTCACAAGGAACTTCTCGAAGTGAACGGCGTTTTTGCGGCGATGTGGGCCGACCAAATCTCTGCGACTGGGGAACCAGCGGTTGAAGCTGGTCCTAAGAACGATTACCAGATAGACGATGCTGCCCCCATCTCCGAACCCGCAATTACGGACGTCGACGCTGCGCCAACACAGGACACCGCGGAGTTACTGGCAGAGGCGCCCGTTCTGGAGACTTTACCCGTTCAGGAAACTCCTCTGTCGGGCTCAGTATTGGACGTGCCCGCAACCGCTGATACCCAGGTGGACGAGACTCTTATCGCATTCCCCTCGTCCAGCGAGCCCGCAGTAAGCGATGCAGCTCCTTCAAAGGTCACTCCTGTCGCCTTCCCGACGTCCGATTCCGCGCCTATTGCCTTCCCTGGCACGTCATCCGACGAAGCTGCGTCACAGAAGGCTCCCTCCACTGCACAAGCCCCAGGCATTACGTTTGCACCTGAGGTCGGAACTCCCGAGCGTACTGGTTCTCCTGATCCCGATGCCGAACCGAAACGCAAGCGTATCTCGTCGCAGAACTTCCAGCGCCTCGCACGGCGTATCTCTGTAACAACGCGGCGCGCTGGGTCCATATCGTCTAACATACCTATCTTGGGCAATCTTCGGCGGGAGACCTCGTCTGCTTCCACGTCTAACGCGGCGCGGGCGTCAACAGACAACGACGCAGGCCCCTCTGTGACTTCGCAATCTCCGGCCCCCAGTATCCAGAGTGAACCGGATAAGGACAAGTCAAAGAAGAAGGAGAAAGACAAGAAGAGGAGAACTTTCCTGTGAGCGGGCCATCCCGTCGCTCTCAATGGGGTCGTATGACTGCCCCCACACAACCTATATGCTTTGTCCTTCTCCTATTTCCGTTTTGCCGACCTGTTTTCTCTTTTCTTTTCTCTGTTCCCGTACCATTGCTTTGCATTTACGACCGCATCTCTTGAATTACCATGCATGTTGACCTCACATGTCCGAAAAGCCTAAAGGTAAACACAAACGCATACTGTCCGGTGACTGGTCTAGAACTGGTCACGATATTTAAAGCGGCGACTGAAGGATGACGTGAGAGTATTTAAACTTGAGGGGAAGACGCGCAAGTTTCGCACAGTCGGGTACGAACGCACCACAACCTGTTCCGTTCTCGTTTTTCTCCTACCCCTTCTCTACTTTTGTCTCGGTTTCTGTTCCGGTCAGGTTCTCAGTCTCGGTTTCACATTGTATTATTGCAATCATGTCTGCGAAGATTTATGTTGGGTCAGTCCGTGCGCGCTTCGTGATTCGTCTCCTTTGCATCCACAAAACGCTTTACTTCCCTTCCCCGGGGAAGTTGGCGTCTGCTGATAGTGACCTTTTTTTTTTGTAACCTTAATTAGCAATCTGAGCTGGAATACCAACGATGACACCTTACGCCAAGTTCGTCTGAAATTTCCGTCCGTGATGCCCTTAGTCCCTGATTGATTTCCCTGGTTTTGCGTTGTGGCGAATCCTTTTTTTTTTCCCCCATTTTTAACAGGCGTTTGCACAATATGGCACCATTGTCGACGTACGCAGCGCATCCCACCCCATACTTCTTTTCTTTTTTTTTTCTTAAGCGTTCCCCCTCTCAAAGTCGATCGTGATGCGTGACCGCGAGACGGGCCGCTCGCGGGGTTTCGGTTTCGTAACTTATGGCTCGGACGGGGAGGCCCAGGCTGCTATTGCGCATATGAACGATCAGGAGCTCGAAGGTCGCAAGATCCGCGTCAACATCGCTAATCAGCGCACTGGGGGTGGAGGCGGCGGCGGTGGCGGAGGAGGTGGGTCCAGATCTTTTTTTTTTTTCGCCGTTCTTTTCGCAGTGCTTACGATCAGACCAATCGCTAGGGTATCAAACTGGCGGCTACGGTGGCGGAGGCGGTGGTTACGGTGGTGGTGAGTGTGACTCCGATAGATGTCGTTGGATAATTAACTGATGGTGTTTGATGATAGGCCAACAGGGCGGCTATGCTCAAGGTGGTTACGGCCAGGGCGGCGGCGCACCTGCCGGACAGGGCGGCTATGGTGGTCAGCAAGGAGGTTACGGCGGTCAAGCCTATGGCTACCCTGCGCAAGGTTTGCACACTCAGCGTTTATCATGATGTGGTCAAGCTGAAGTGGCGTACCCATAGGGGGCTATGCGCAAGGAGGCTATCAGCAAGGAGGCTACCAACAAGCTGGCTTCCCACCAGCCCAAGGCCAAGGAGGTTATCAGGGCGGCGGCGGTTTCGGGTACTAATCGTGACTTCTGTAGTAAGTGAAAGAGAATCCTCTCGTAAAGGCGTGTTTAAACTTTATCACATCTAACTCAGCTCACAATGCGCGGATCGGACTCTGCTCACCCTTATGCTTCCCTTTTCTTCTTTATTTTTCTATGACCCACCTCGTTTCTCTTTTTCTGTGTGACGCGCTCATCCCACACATCTCGTTACCACTACCTGTCCTTTCCCGCCGTGTCCCTCTCGCAGCACTCGTCGCGTTTCGTCCTTGGCTCGCTCTTAAAGTCTCGGTTATATCCACAATCCGGCTTGTACTACTAGCGTTGATTTCTTCCCCCTCCATGCGTGGGTGGGTGTGTCGTCTACCAAATCTTCTTGTATTTCAGAAAAGAAAATAGCTTCTGTTATCGCTATCTTGACCGAACGTGTGAGCGTCGCAAGTGTAGAATTAAAACGTGAGGTCGATGTGAAGATCTATCTAAACTGATGTCGGAGCAAATGTTGAACGAGTTGAAATAAGTATGGGTATGATTTTATTACTATTACTGAGGTGCACAATACATGATAAAGCAAGAGATCGATGACGCTGGGTATTAGTGACAGCAAACCAGAAATACAACATTAACTTTTGAGGAAGAAAAACGTCAAAATCAAGACAGATCTGCTCAGCTCTCAGCTCTACAACGTGATGCAGCCCCAAACGACGACGCCAAACAGCACAGCACAAAGGAACAACAATCGCGCCTCCTCCCCCGCCGGCGACCGCTCCATAACAAGCGCCAAAAGCGGCGCACGACGCGTGCCCGGCGCACCCGCAGGACGCATCTCGAGCGTCGCACGCAGCACCGCTTCGCCCTGCCAGAGCATGCGCGCGCGGCGCTCGACGACGTGCAGTGCGAGTGGGAGGCCGTGTCTGTCGGCTGCGAGGACGAATGATGCGCGTGCGCGGACGGCGGAGGAGGACGTGCTGCGGGCTAGGAAGACGATGTCGAAGGAGGATAGGCGGGGGGAGGCGCGTACGAGACGGGTGCCGCTTGTGCGGAGGGAGTCTTCGCCTGGGGAGGGGACTATGCGGAGTGCTAGGGTGCGGAGCTGTGCGAGTGGGCGTATGGAGCGCGCGAATGTTTCCTGCGGTTGGTGGTGACTTAAGTTAGCGTGCGACGTCAGATATATAGAAAATGAGACGGACTACTGTGATTGATGGACGACAGGCGACTGTGAAATCTAGATGGCGTAGATGTGGACATGCTGCGACGATTGCGCGTAGGATCGACCCGTTATCGTAGCCCTGTTCGAGACGGAACGCCAGCGTGAGAGAGGTGAGTGATGGTAGTGCCGCTAGCGACGCCCCAACGCTCAAAGGCGTCCCTTCGCGTAATAACATCGGATCCGGCACGCGTAATATCTTGAGCGACGCGCGAGCAGGTAATACCTGCGCCTGCACGAGCGCGCCACTGAACGTGTTGACCTTCGACAGCGCATCAGGGTGTAAGTCCGCGAGTACGCCAGGGGCCGCTACGCTCGGCGCGTGGCTCTGCAAGTGCAGCGCCTCGAGATTGCGATGCGCGTCTAGGAAGGCGCGGAAGGGACGCTCGAGAGTGGGGTTGTTGAGGCCGATGTGCCAGTCGAAGACGACGTCGCCGATTAGGAGCGTGCGGAGTTTGGGCCAGCGGCCGTGGACGAGGCCATGTGCGTCGACGGGCGCGTGCGGGGAGTGCCCGTCGATGGCGAGGTGCTCGAGGTTCGGACTGCGCTTGATGAGCATGTCCCAGAGATGGTCGTAGCCTGGTACGGGCTCGTCTGGTATAACCGACGTTACGTTAGTGGATTCGGGAGGCAAGAGAATAGGGGGGAATGGTTGTGAACCACGGAAAACACCATCGTTCTGCCAGTAAAAACCAGTTTTGAACGTCAGGGAGAAACCGTAGAGGTCGCTGAAGTCGAATAGCTGGCGGAGAGGGTGTCAAATGTGACTACCTCGAGGGGCGGGCGACGTACATGGCTGTTTGGAGGGGGTAATATCGAGCCAAGTGAGGTTGAAATGAACTTGAGACGTGGGCAACTGGGAGACCCGAGCTCAGTATTAGACCCCCGAGGCGCAAAGCGCACGCACAAGATACGGAGCGCGAACCACATGTCGTCGTAGGGCGGCAGCTCCTCACCATCCCACGCAAATGTCCGTAAGACCTCAAGATTCTTCGCAGCGCGTCGCACCGCAGAGGACACCATGTATCCGCCTGGGAGCGCACTGCGGCCCCACTTGGATGCCCGTCCGCTCGCGAAGTCTGGGCTGAGGCTGAGGGCACGCACATGCCGTGCGCGGTCGGGTCGTGCGAAGAGCATGTCGAGCGTGTGGACGCATTGGGTTGCCCCTCGGAGCGTGACGAGCGAATAGAGTGCTGGTGTGAGCGCGTCTGCGATCTTCGACGACTGGGAGGCGGGAGAAATGTTATTGAGTGGGTGCAGGCCATGTGAATAACAGAACAATAGCACACGGTGAGATATAAGTGGAGAACTTCTGCTGGGCGTGCGAGGTGATCAGCTATGTCTAGGAGAATGTCTGCCGGGACAGTGTTTATGGACATATCGCGGGGGAGGGGGAAAGTGAAGTGCGACCAGCGCGGGGGGGCTCGGAGTTGATGCAAATGAAATCTAACACGGACGTCGAAGTACCAGACCCATCGCCATCCCGACCGAGGCAACATCACCCATCATTCAAATCAATTACAATCACGAGGTGCTCATTACATGATTGTTCAATACCTGTAGGGTGCGAAGAATGATATATATGTAACGGGGTAAAAGGCAATACAACGCAATGCAATCCGGGTAATCACGACCTGCAACTGATTAGCGCAGCACACACGCAGAGCATCAAGGCGCACATTTTATATTCTACACGCCTTGGTTCAAGGCTTGTTGAGCTTGGGAAGGTGTACGAGATCGTGATATCGAGGTCGCGGTTGTTGCGCGCGTTCGGTGCGCATTCGAGCTTTCCGACTATTTTTTCGTTTTGCGAGACAGTGAGTGTTTCGGGCGTGTAGAATACCGTTTGTCTGAAAATCGTGAGTATATGAAACGGCGCGACGTGTTCTGTCACTTACTTCCAGTGGGTATAATTTGAGTGTGGTCCCGTGGAGAAAGAGATCGGTATGTGCAAGCACTCAAAAGAGACGTCAAACCACGCGAGGAAGGCATGTACGTCTGTGAATGTCTGGTTAATCCCTCGATAAGACCCTAAGCGTGATGCGACAAACAGTCATTGCGGGTCACATGGAGCTCAAAATCGGTGGTAAAGGCCAGGTCCTCTTTCTTTGCGGTTCTGAGATCTATGACCTAAAGGAGTCGTCAGCACGGGAGAAAATATGCGTAGAGGATGGTGGGAGGGACGACAAACCTTGAGACGACATGGATCTGTTACGAGTGTTTTCAGCTCTACAGTGTCAACCAGTGGTTCGCGTAACGCGATGTCTTTGATACACGAGTAATCGAAGCCGTATACGTTGTCCCAGACTAAAGAAGACGCTCAGCATACGTAACGATTACGAGGAATAGCAGCACGACGTAACTTACAATTGATTTTTTCCTCTTTGTACTCCTGGTCCTCGATCGCAGCGATGTACATTGTGGCGTGATCGGGGAAAATGAGTCCCCAGGTTTGAGGTACCTGTCGCGAGCCTCGAGCACAGTGTCCAGCATTGACTCGTACAGGAGAAAGTAGCCCATCCATTCGGAAATGATAATGTCGAATTGTTGAATGGGCAACTCGGTGTCCTCCAGTTTGCCCTTGACAAGGGTGATGGCTATCGCGAAGAGAGAGATAAGCACTCATCTGCGGGGTGCGCAGGGGAATTGACAACATACTGTCTTTGAAACCGTTTGCCTCGATGATCTTCACTGCCTGGTCAATGATATTCGACATGTCGATCTATGATGCACGGGAAAACGTCGGCTGTCGGGTAGAAAAAACGCAAAGCGAGGCGGGACGTACGCCAACGACATGAGCAGCGCCGGCCTTGGCAGCAAACATCGAAAGGATCCCAGTGCCACACCCGACATCCAGCACAGTCTTGTCTTTGAACAGATGCGGATTGCGCATGATGGCGTTGCGATACGAGAGCGTGCGGACCTTGTCCTTCAACATCTCCTCGTGGATACCTGTAGTTCATCAGCGTCACGTTATCAAAAAAAAAAAGGATGTGGGGCCGTACCGAAATGTGCGTATGAGTCCGCATAGCTGGGCGGTGGCAAATTGGAAGTGTGAGGACCAGGTCAAAGGCCGGATGGGTACGGCACGCGGGGGCACGACGACGCACTAATCTCTAGAGGTCATGCTCGCTGCCGATGCAGCAGATGTTGAGGCGTCTCCCATGCTCACGCTATTAGATCTTTAGCACTCGAGGATGTTCAGAGCACAAAGCGTGACCTTCCAAATTTCGCTATTAAATAATAAATATTTTAACTACTTAACAGCACACTCTGCCGTGCCGTGTGTCTGCCGCACCCCGACCGATCGGGACAACGCTGCGGACCGCAGCGTACAGCCTCGACTGTGTCCACCCCACCCAGGCCACGCACGCACTTCGGCATAACTCTCCAACACACCACGATGATCGTCGACATTCCTACGAGCAGGGTACGTATAGAAGTACGTACAGACGACAATTGCTCTCAATGTGATGCTGACCTTCATCCAGATGCTCAACGATACGCCCATCCATTCCGATAACCCCCCTGCATATGAATCTGCCGTCGCCGGCACCAGCGCAGGTGCGACTCTTGCATATTCGTCTTCACCGTTTGCAGTACTGACGAATCTATCAGCGCCGAAAGACGATGGGCCGCAGAGCACGCAGCCCAAGGTACCTCCAATGATGGTTGCGGGGGACCCCTACGGCGCCACCACGTCCGAGGCAATAGTTTATCGCTACCATGACCCCCGCACAGGCCAGACAGTCGCATCACTCTTACCCCCGGATCATCCGCAGATGGTCTGTCTCCAGGCCGGGCAACATGTCCCCGAATCGCGGTTCGGGTTCCTTGGTGCGTTTTGTTTTGCGCCTTTGTTATCCCTTTTGAGTTCCTGGACTTATACTGTGGCTGTGTTGCACAGGTGTGCTTGCCGCGATCTTTTGGTTCCCGCTTGGTATCGGTCTGTGTCTCCTTGACCGTCGCGTACGCTGCCAACGCTGCGGCGAGTCGCTCGAGGACGGAATCTGCAGCTGATGCTCCCGATCGACGCGCGCTCCGACATCCTCTCTCGCGTTCTGCCATATCTCTATTTTGAATTGCATTGGCCTGCTTGTATGACTTTCACGATTTAATGTATATCACGGAACACGTGTATGCAAGTCCCGTCTTTGAACGGATTGCAGGCATCGCCACTTCCTACTCTCACTTTTGTGTTTTATTACTTTGTACCCCCTTGATATTATTCTGAGAGTCGTACGTTTAACTTGACATTATAAGTACACCGGATCTGGGGTAGTTCATAACTGGAACTCGTTGCAACTTGGATGGATCCAGATGATGCTGGAGTTTTGCCGGCATCAGCTCCCAGATTTATTTACCTCGCGAACTTTGTGCCCTTGATCGTGGCGTTGGCGAAATTAACGATACATATTTGTTCCTGCTGTTCGAGGAGACCCGTTGGGGCGTTTTCTTTCCTTTATCAGTCGAAAGGGGGCCAAGCTGGCAACGCAGGCACAGAAGCACTCCGATGGGAAGGTTGCCTTGCCCTGCTTTCTCTCGTATTCGATAGCCACACTATTTGCAAATTAGAAAATAACTCGGACTCACGTATGAAAAAAAAATCGTGGATAAGAGGTCGGTGCGCTGTGGTGCTGTAAACTCAAGGTGTAAATTTTTCAAATACCGTACAAGCGAAGAACAGGGAGAGTATACAGGGCCGTGGTACAGTACCTTAACATTTATGTAACAGCAACCCAGCGTGTTAAGCTTGAGGACGCAGCCGTATTTGACATTTGGCCAGATGATCGTTCAGCGCGTTTTTGCAATGTGGGACTGAACCTTGACCAAAGATGACCAAATCACGAATTAACAAATGGGCACGACGGGGCGCTTACTGTAAGCAAAAACCGTGTATTACACGCAGCCAGCCTTTAGATTTGAGGTGAGTTGGGCCAGGGTTGCCTGGGGGATATGGCGCTCGCGAAGGAGCCTCAGATGGCGCCTAGGCTTCTGTTTTGATCTCAGGGGTATTGTTGCGCGGGTGCGTGCGTTCAGTATACTGTAAATCCACGTCATGGCACACGACGCCTGAACATGCCTGGCTTGCATGCATGCGCATCGCATCATCATCGTGCACGAGGTGATGAACGAAAATGAAATGAACAATTCGGCGGGGGAGATCTAGTAGATCATCGATGATTTCCCACGGCGTGCCTGGGCTTGACTTACGTTGTCGAACCGTTCGGCGAGGCTGTTTTTGGAAGGTGGGGAGAAAGCTTGACGGGAACTGGCAAAAGCACATCCTGTCAGTCCATCGCATGGCGACGAGCGGTAGAAGTCACCGCGACCAGACCCTGCAGGAGTGGTCCCCCAGTCTTTGTACTCAAAACGCACACGCCGTGGTGTTGACAGGATTAGATAACGCCAAGGGTGGGTATAGGTCCAACTTGAAGTCACAGTCTGCGAGCATGGATGGCCCACTCTGAGGCGCACCGCCCTTTGCTCATCAGTAATCGATGGGGGCTGTACTTAATTTTATATTGGTTCGGTCGTATCTTGTGAGACAAGGAACTTTTACAATCCGAACCCCTATTAGGCCGGGACTGTGGTCCTCAATTTCCGTCTCTTTTCCGGATGGAGAGGGTTACGATTGCGTTACGGTATTACAAGTCCGTCAGTCGACGTACTGTGGAACTTGAAGGGGAATCACTCACCATATACGTCACGTCTATGCGGAGAAGGACGGCCAAGTATAGTAGTCAATGGCGACAAGGGCAAGTCGCGTGAGCCTGAAACACTGGCGCTGAAGCGGCGGTGTTAAACTGACAAGCTGGAGGCGGTATGCTGTACCGCTGAGTTGGCGGGGGGAGTGGTGGCGGGCATGCCTTTCGCACGTGGACTGGACTTCCCTTGGCTCCATTGGCGGTTTAGGTTATCTGTGTCCTCACGGCCACTACTAGCGAACTTCTTGTTCCTGGACGCCTCCTTTCCTAGAAGGCGCAAGAAATTCGGAGAAGGATCACCGGTACGGAACCCGACAGGGGTACAGTACGGTACGCCATGAGTTGGCTGAGGCTAAGCAAACAGGGCGGTGCAACGTGAAGAGATGCTTCCGAGTCTGATCTTAATTTTTCGTCATGTCAAGGCGAGTTAGGTCCCTTAAGTGACTGAGGGCCCCTGAGGTGCAACGATGGCCTGTGCTTCCCGAGGAGAGGACGCAAACGCTCGGACTTGATCTCTCGGCCTCATTGGCATAGCCGCACCCAAGACCTGTTAACAACCGTAACCCCTTGCCACCATCATCAGCATGTTTAGGTGAATATTGATGGATCACTAACAGGCTTTGGTGATGCAAAGTTAGATCTACGGGTAATCGAAGGGACCGAACGACCCGGAGGGTATAATCAGCTACCGGGGCCAGTGTACGTAGTCCATTGATCCCGAGCGGAAAAATAAAAATAAAAATGCACCGTAGACAATGGAAGTGAGCGTCTAACTCTGCTGAGTTGATACTCGCTGATGAGCTAAAGTAATGATATGAGGTGAGACGTACAAAACAAGTCATTTGAAGAATATGCATAAATGTGCGGTTTGCCCGTGGGTCTGGTAGGCCTAAGAGAGGGTTAGAGGCGTGGGTGAAATGTAGATAAGATAGATCGATTAGGACGCGGAGAAACCGTGGGATGAGCGGAAAATTGGCAGCGAAGCGTGCCGAGGGGGATCTTGGAGATTAGCATTAACGATTTATGACAGTTACCACGTGGACGAGGACGCGGCGGGGATTTGGAGGTCAGCCGGAATGGACTGCATAGCTGAGAATGAGCGAGTGCGGTGCTGGTTGAGTCAGCATTGGAAAGAGGGATTCGAGTGAAGGACAGCGTCGAGGCGAGTGGTTTCTAGCAAGTTGAGGTGGGGGTGAGTTGAGGCCAAAGAAGGGAAAGGAATCCGGAGGCTTCGGCACGGGAGGCGCCAGAGCTGGCCGCGGGAGGGACAGGGCACCGGTAGTATATTGATCACGGTCTCAACGGCAACGAAGCGAAGGAGAGGAAAGACCAACGTCAGGCGTCAAGCGACAAGGAACCACGCACAAAACAGGGAAAAGAAAAAGGAAGGGAACGAGTCGCCCGCCATCGCTAGCGAGTCCAGTGACGATATTCTAACCCAAAACCTACTATCCAACACCCCTAGTCGGTCTCCTTGTACTCTTAGACTCCACCCCCCTCTCTCTTCCTGCCTTCACCACCTCAGATCCCACGCCCATGCAGTCTCTATCTAGACTTTCATATCTCCCCACTTCTCTTACCCGCAACAAAAAGCTGAATTCCGCCGCGCGAAGTGACCCGTCGGACCCCTCCTTATCCGCCGATTCGGCCGTGCATCTCCATCGCGCACCCCTTGCACAAATAGATCAGCAACTTTTCACCCATTCAGCATCAGATATCATATCTCCCGCTGTCACCCCTCTGTCATCCGAAACAGTGCCTTCTTCACGAGGAATCGGAAAACCCAGCATGGCTCGCCGAGCATCTTACACCAACGAGGACAACTTGTTTTCGATGGCTATTGGCAACAACAGCTCACAGAGCTCTCTCCCAGCCTACCGCCGTCTTTCTCAGTGCGTCTTCCATTGATCTTTTAGTCCTCCCCCTCTCTGTTCCATCCATCCTGCCACTTTTCCCCAACGAGATAAGCACGTTGTTTCTATTATTTTCCCGTCGGAGTATAGGATCAGACGCTCACCTCATGGCCATATCCTCGTCTTTGCGTGGATCATGTGAGGTCGCCCACTCGCCACCATGTTACCTCTCGCGAGTTTTTTTACTCCTTTAAGGAGACTCCAAATTAGGTTATTCTTTCCTTATTTGGAACTGCCCAGTGCCATCGCACTTCGTCCACCAGAATGAAATAATTTGGCGTCCATAGTCTGTCCAACTCCTCGGTAGCTTTCGCGCTTATTCCTGCCCTCTTTCCCTTCCCCTTTTCACGGGCGCATCCGTTCGGTCATCGTGCTGAATCCCCAAGCTGTTTTCCCTTGCCTTATCCATTCTTTTTTCGCTGTTATTCATAGTTCATTTGCATTTACTTTCGTCCTCTCTTTACCTGCCCTTGCTCTGATCGCTAATCTTCGTATCTTGGCCTACGTCAGGTCTCGTGTCAGTCCAGCAGCACCTTACCCACCATCCAAACCCACGCGGCGTCCTGCTCACACACACACATCACAACCCACGTCTACTTCTACACGCCGAGGCTCTCTTCCCGCTCTTCATTTACATACCTCTTCTCAATCCACTCACACGGTATCCATCGCACCACCCGACATGCACGAAAATTCTGAAAACGACCTTTATTCCCACATCAACTTGAATGCTTTCTCTTTTGGCGCCCCAACTGTCCATCACGATACCGATATGCCCAGCCCCCTTTCCGTCCAGGCCCCTAGCGAGAGCGGCCACTCTTGCACTACTGGCAGCACGGATCGCACCCCCCGTCCTTCCATCTCCCACCCGCGTGATTCCGGCGATTCCGGCGGGGAGGATGAAACCCGCCGTAATCGCGTTAAAATTCGGGCGATCGACGTTGGCGCGCGCCGACCTTCGCTCCCCACCAACCAGTACACCTCCAACCATCCTACCACTGATGATTTGGCCGGCCCCTCGTCTCGCTCCAACCCAGAGACGTCCGGCAGCGACTCTGAGCCAATAGCGTCTGGGAACACGTCTGACATCGAGTTCGACGGCGGGAATGACTCTGGCGTCGTCGACACGGACGTCGAACTCGAGAGCATTGCTCCTGACGATGCATCACAGCGCACGTTTGGTCTAATACAGGTCCGTTCTTCATACGCTTTCGATCTTTGTGGCCGAGTTTAACTGTGACCTCCCCCCCTCCCCCTCGATATGCAACAGTGTGCAGATTGGTATATTGTCGATCCCAACGAACGTCGGCAAGAAGCTGGATCCCCCGTCACATTCGCGACTGACGAGGACGACGACTCGGATGTGTCGGAAGGTGGCACCCGTGGACTTGCCGCTATACGACGCAGCAGCATTGCCATTCACATGGCCTCTACGCGCGACCGCTCCTTCAAAGCAGTCAATTCAGATATTCTGCCCACGCCGTCGAGCGCGCGCCAGCGAGAAGATAGCACCACCACGTTGCGCCGGCCAAGCTACAATGAGCCCCAAGGGGACTCATTCGCCACCCTCACGGGTCCCAGCAGAGACCAACAACCTCCATTGCCACCCGCCAATTGGACCATGTTCGGCAACAACGCTGGTATTTCACCATCAGACAATTCAGGCGAGCGCGTGTATCAAGGCATGGATCTCGATTATATCATGAACGTCAGTGACCTAGAGGGTCGGGACATGCGCCGCTCGTCACTTTCGTTCATTGCACCGCAGTCTTTACCTCTGCCTCCACCCAAGGACAGGCGGAAAGTAAGGGACAAGGAAAAGCACAAGAAGGACACTGAAAGGGGCAATGAGGACGAATTCAATGTCGACGCGATGCGCGGACTCATCGGCGGCCCATCCAGCGATCCATCAAACCTGCTGGACGTGGCGCCATGGGCGGGGATGGATGATGCTTCGGGTCCACGCCGCCCTAGTACCGTGACGCTCGACGACACGTTCGCTGGCGGCCTTCGCCGCGATGACCCCGACTATGCCTTGCGTCGCAAGGAGTGGTCCTTCGTCCGCGAGCGCGAGCGCGTCTTCCTTCCCATTCGTGAGCCCGATGGCAACCCAAGACACTGGGATGTTTGGCGTTGTTCTCAGATAGGACAGATCCGCATCGAACGAGCTACCCTGCCGCCTTGTACGTGTACTTTTACCACGTGTTGACATAACTATGTTTCATGTCCTACCCGATTTTTTTCTAGCCGACCCCAACAAGCCGAATCAACAGCGTCTCAATGCGGAGCACGATGTTGACCCGGCCTCTATGAACACGTTAGGTGGTCCAACGACCGTCGTCCACCGGCACTCCAGGGCCCTCGCATTCTCTATTTATCGTCATTACAACCTGAAACACTACCGCTCGACCAGAACCCGCAACAGTACGACGACGATGAGCGCACACGTCACACAGTCCGGCGAATCTCGTACCCTGGTTATGCCAACGCACGATGGTATCCTCCTCGCGACGAAACGCGTTCAGGAGCAGTTCACGACTACGAAGAGTACATCGAAGCTCGCCAGTTACGGGTTGTTACCTGGAGAAGTGGATGACCACCGAGACTCCCGTCGCGATCCTAACTCCTCTCATCCTCGCCGGACTCCCCAAGATTGGTCGACGAGTTCGACACAGCGGGAACCACCTGGAATTCGCCACATCGTCGACCTGCGTATACTCGAGGGTCTAGACGGTCAATCTTCGAGCTCGAGTACCCGAGGGTCGGAGGGCTCCTCACTCGATCTTTCTGGTATGACAGCGTTCGCCTCGACGTCGCAAAGCATCTCTTCCACGGGCTCCACGGGCTCTCTTATGTTCGCATCGGATGCCACCGTTTTAGACCGGCCACTGACCCCTCACGTCGAGGCCGAGGAAGACAGTGATAGCGAATTCTTGAATCCCGTTTCACGCACTTCCCACGCCGAGGCCTTCGCTACTTTGACTAAACACGAGATCGATCAGCTCAAGAAAGATCAGCTGTTCGCCCAAGCCACGAAGCGGTCTCAAGGCTGGATTCAACGCTTCATAACGAGCTCGACTGGTGGCAACACGTCGCGCACCATCCAATCCAGCCTTACTCCCATCAACCCGGGCTGGATGACGTTGGCGACGCGTACGAAGCAAGAAGAACAAGATCGTGCGATCCAAGGCCTTAGGTCGTCATTCAAAGACGTAGGGTTGGTCCCCTCCACTCGCTCCAAAAGCGGTGTGGGCATCGGTCGCAGGGGCAAGGGCAAGAACAAGGACATGCTCACCCAGGTGCCGAATGACTCGCTGTACATGCTTCTCCCCCTCTGGCCGCACGAGACGGACCCCGCGAGCACAGCGCGCGAGCCAAAACCGCGGAGGGTGAGGCTTCTCGACCAGGAGAAGAACTTGTATCTGCTTGTATATTACGTTCCATTCGACCAGCGGGGCGAAGGCGACGCCGTCAAGAAACGCTCACGGTCTCGTCCGCGAAAGGGCGAGCGGGAACGACAGCACCCAACGCCCCAGTTCGACGTCCGACGCGGGTTCAAGGTCATCGGGCGACTGATCACTTATTCGGACCTCAATGGCGCCGGGATCCGTCTCCCAGTCCGCGGGCTCTCCGTCACGGGATCCCTTGCGGAGGCAGAGCTCGGTATACCGCCCGCTTCGCTGCGGGACGTGCACTCGGACGATTTCGTACTCGGCGCGTGCCTCGACCGTAGTGGCGCAATCGAGTTCTTCCCAGAGGGCCTCGAGAAACTCGGGCTGTGCGTGCCGCGCACCGTGCCTCCCGTACAAATCCATACACACCCAGGTATGCAGACGGCGGAAACGGAGGACGAGGACGTCGTTTTGCAGCCTCTTACCGCTATTGGTCGTGCTGCGGTCGAGATTGCGTGGTTGGGTTGTATGGCGCTCATGACGTTCTACGGTCCGTCGACTGAGGGTCCTGCGTGAAGTATTCTCCGTTTTTTTTTTCACCCCGTAACCCTTCACTTCACTTCTTTTCTTTTCTTTTCTTTCTTCCCATTTGGCCGAACGCAGACTGCAGACGGCTATACCAGCCTGGAATGTACACAATATTTTTTTTTGTATGATTCGCCCACCCACGCCACGTCTTCACCCCCTCGTTCTGCAGCCAGTTTTATATCTATATGTGTGTGTGTGTGTGTGGGAGGCTTTGACATTGCCGGTATTCGTCGAACCTCCCCCCGACCCCTTCTGTATTTTTGGTTCAGACCGTTGACCCACTGTGTGTCTTAGCTGTGTAGTATTCGGGTCATCGTTATATTATCAGCACATCTCTTTTTTGCCGTCGCTAAGGCCATAATGCCCAATGATCATTTGAGGAACGTCCGAGTCGGGAGACGCGATGTGGGCTCGAGAATGCGCCACTCTTCTCCACAGCCGCGGTAACGTCTTGCCTTCACGGGCTAGTCAATTTAGTTTCACACAATTAATGGGGAAAGAAGGTGATAGGTGGGCCTGCAGTGGCGGCCGCCCTAACATATTTTCGGTTGCGGTTGCTCGAGCGGAATGAGCCCGAAACAGTATTCGCGGAACGACCATCAGTTTTCTCGATCTTGAATCCACATACGGTACGGTACCCCTGTCCAGAATAGGATGCTATTCTCGCAACGAAATCCGCTGCGGCTTTGTGAAGGCCGGGATTCGATGTAGGAGTCAGCCTTCAGGCTGTCAAGTTGCGCCGCAGCTATCTCAGTCAGGCTATGACTTTTCCCCCAGCCACTCCCTTTTTTCTGAAACCGTGACTAAATGACAAGTCGAACTTAAGTTTCAGGTCAGTGCATCCCTCTACCACTGGCACGTAGCGTCCTCACGGCAGAAAGCCCCTTTTCTACAGACAGCGCCGCAAAATGACAAGCTTAAGGGCTTCTGGCAACATTTCACCCGTCTCCCCCATGATGTGAAGAGTCGAATCATGGGCGGTTCGAGTGGTCTACTGCACAATGCCTGGCCGACCTCCATCACCAAGTTCTCCCTTTGCCCAATGAAATCCCTCGCGACTATTTCATGCCAATCGAATCTTCGGTGGATATAGCAATACTACCATCACGACATTTTCTACTACGGCATTGCAGCTAGGGGAGGACCGCTATCCATGGCAGGCCGCGCCTATACTTTGATCTTCGTGCTGTTGATCATCATCGATCATCGATCATCTCTCGCAATGACGCGCCAGCTCCTGCAGCTCGATTATGCGTCGACAGCTGGTTGTAATCGTGATGAACAGAGTACGTTCTTCCCACACGGCTCACCGTTGTGTACGACTTCTTCGATCACCGCAAATACAGGCGCCGACCCCTCCTACATACAGATCGAGAGTTCAGCCTTTGGGGCCGCTGCGCAAGGGCTCTAGTCCGCAGATGGCTGCGGCTCGCGATCTCTTAGTTTGCTTGTTCTGGGTCTCTTTCAACTAGGTTTGCGCCCACTGGCTTTTTTTTTCGGACTTCAGGAGGGGCGATGCTAGGACACCATGGCCATTTGAGCGCTCTCCCTGTCTAAGCGCTGCTACTAGTCGTCGAAGGTGTTTGTATACGGACCACGTGCTTTCGCATCCAGTTCCGGGGAAAAAAAGGTGAGGGAATAATATTCATGCGTGAAAGCGCTAAATTACCGCACCCTCGAAGCTTTCGAATAGGCGCGAGTTCGAGAGCAAGGCGATAAGCCCCATGCGCTCGGCTAAAAGGTTCTTCAGCCCTCTCCTCGCTCGTGTTATCCTTTTTGGGGAAGAATACTGTACAACAAGATCCGGTTTCACACCGAGTCGAGGTAGGTGCATGGTGTGAGAAATTATCTAACATGTGGATTCTCTCATTTTCTTGATTCTAGCCTTGTCTTGATGGTGGCGTCGTCGAGCCCTATCGCGCCGATAGGGAAGCACTCTGTGCTACGTGGCCAATTGTGAACTACAGGGGTTAGCAGGTTCCATTCGGCTCTCAACACGAGCATCCTCTCATCCATGACAAATTAACCCGTAAGCGCTCGTTCGTGTACGAAATGGAGGGGCGGAACTAATTGAAATTTATCAGGGTCGCCGCTTGCCTGCACATGAAACGCACCCACTCTGTATGAGATTGAAGGTGAACCCAGTCCATAAGTTGAGCCTGGGTCGTATGTCATGTCATGTCATTGATTGGACAGAACGTGTACACAAGGGCTCGATCAATACAGTCGCTGCATGTGCTTATCACGCAAGCATACAAAATTGGATTAAGCTCTTCGCTTAAGGAAGGGCTTAAGGTCGTTGACTCAATATAACCGTTCAATGGCAGATCTCGCTCATCTTTCGTCGATTCCTTGGCCAACGTGGATCCATGCGTCGACACTATGAAGGCGCTCGGCTCGGGAAGGTGGTCGCGTTCGGTAAATGCTCACAATCAGCGAGTGGAGCCTACATGTGTGTGCACACACGAATTTTGAAATTCGCGATAACACTTCTCGAGCGTCTTCTTCCAGTCGAAACAAGACCAGGGTCTACTGTACTGGTGTGTGAAAAAATGGAGGCGGAGGAATGCGTAGACGATCGCTGCGCCGACCAATGTATGATGGCCCAGAACATGGTGAAAGCAGTATTACACCATCCTACGAAGACATCTGCGAATTCGCTTGTGTGTATTTTTTTTCTGGGTAAAATCCTCGTGACACTTGACACCCTACTCGATCCGCCCCCGTCCCGAACTTATCTCAGGCTAGCGCGCGTTGGTTCCTAGGTACAAACGTGTTCACCTTTCGGCGACCGCAAGGTCGCCCATGTGCTCTGCTTAACCTCGACTCGACCAACTACAATTACTGTATAGCGCTTCTTTCGAGGCCGACCATCGGTCCTTCCGTCTCGCGACTCTGAAATTTAAATTAAGGGGAAGAAGATCATGAGTAATCAAATTATTACAGGGGCTACGCAAATTCCGGAGGTGAGCAAGATATCGATGGCATCATTGATGCTGTGAAGAAACGATTCATGACTTCCCCTTGCGAGTTCTACCAACGACGGTGCCATGTCAAATCTAGGCATAACAGTGAGGAGCGGCCTCTGTCCAACGACTGAAAGTGTTCAGAAGCAAGACCAAGGTCGCTCGTGGTCTATCAAAGCGCTAGAAGCGAGTGCGTGCTATCGGCCAATGGCCAAGGAGTCGCTTCCTTTTTTTTTAACATTCACGCAGTCACTTCTTCGCAATCAATACATAAGTTACATACAGTGATGTCCCCGGTGAACGCACCTCATATTGCGCTACACCAGCATTCGATCAAGTCCAGTAATTTTTTACACAGGCGAACCTCCGACGAGGAGGAGAATTGTCAAAATGATAGCCGACGCAGAACAAGGTAGTGAGGCGCCGGAACCTAGTGACTTAGGGAATGGTCCAGTGAGTCCAGTCCAAGAGAGAGGTATTACGCTCCGAGGACATCGGAGGGTTAAGCCAGACCTTTACTCGTGCGCTCTACTACCATAAGGACATTTGATCGCGCACAAGGGGTATCATAGTCCAGATGCAAGTAGTAGTGCTGACATTAGAAGCGAGTGCCCGTGGGAATAAGGAAGCTGGCGAGAGAACGAGCTCAGATTATTTAGGAAGTTCTTCTAACCTCAGAATGCAACTTCGCTTGTTCACCGTAAAGCGAACGACTTGCATAGGCTGCAATGGAGTCGCACCTTCACAAAATCGAAAACAGGGCGATCAAGTAACTTACTGTAAAGGGGTCCAGGCACTGTTGCGATGACGCTGATGACTCGGCTTCTCCCCGCTTCTGCCCGGAGCGGAGCCGGCAAAAAACAATTATTTTTGGGAAGTTGCGGGCCGGGATAGCCAAACCTGTGTTCATGTAAGTTATCATTAGAAGGTGGGCAGGGGGTTTGGAATGTGGGACTGAGTAGACTATGCTATGTTGGAAAGTGAGAAAATAGGGAACGTGATGAAATGTCGCAAATTTGGGAAAGGTGCTTTTAATATATTATAATGAAATAATCTGATCTAATCAAAAAGGGGTTTATAATCTTTATAAGGGGGGCTTAAATCCTGATAATTTAAATATATTCCCAATCATAAGTGGCTTACAATAGTCTTACAATACCGGCAAATGGTTGAAATTGGATAATAAGCAGCAAGAATAATTACCAATTATGTTGAAATTGAATTACAACCTTGATCACAACCCAGTTTGCTTATAAACCCCTTCCCAAATTTGCGACAAATATGGAGGGCACACCAATGCCATGCACTCACCCGGGTGGACCTCAGAAGATAACGATCTTAGTAGTGAGCTCACCATATCCAGAAAAGGGTGTGGCGGCCCCTCTGAAATGTGAAGATACAAAAGGTCACGTGATCTTATCCAAGTGGACCGGGTTTATTTAGCAAATAAGCAACGAAGAACGACATGAGAGCAGCGAGCACGCTCAAGGGCTCATAGTACCCAAGTCACTGTCGAGGCGTGCGGCCTCCCAACCCACTCCTGTCCGCCGTTCTCCACGTCCTCCCATCTCCTCAATGCGTCCTCATTCCACAGCTTGTCTCCCAAATCGCCTTCTCTGCGCAATATAACCTCCCCATGCAACCGCCGCGGCAAATACTCATTCTTAACTGGGTGCCTGTCAATGTTGTCTCATTAACATCCCACACCACAACAAATAAGGCGTCCACACACACCTATATTCCGGCGGATACATGTACGCCTCACACTCGAGCACCTCCATCACGCGCATCACTAGGGGCACAGACAACGTCAAGTCCCGCTTAGCCAGTTTTTCAGCACGGTTATACGCCTCGTACGAGCACGTCGACTTCGGTGCTTCAGCGAGATAAGCAACTGTTTCCGCCAGCTGTGCACCACATCCAGGCATGCCGACCATCTGACAAGCCTGTAGCGCGGCCATAGCCTACATTGCGTTAAGCACGGTTGCACATTGTCGCGGAAAGGGAAAGGGGCACTTGCCATAGGCAACGCACGCCGATGTCCTCGCTCGCACAGACTACCATCCGCCTCGCGACGTATACAGGGGTTTCGCCTGCTTCGAGCATGCGCGCGAGCCAGTACAGCGCTGCGTCGGGCTGGCTACCACGCACGCTCTTGTGCAGTGCGGAGATGAGGTCGTAGTGCGAATCGCCGGTGCGGTCGTAGGACGTCGATACGGAGCGGCGTAGTGAGTCGAGCAAGGCGGACTCGGGTGTCGTTTGAGGCGTATGGAGTACAAGTTCGAGGAGGGAGAGTGCGGTGCGTGCGTCGCCGGATGAAAGGGATGTGATGGATGCTTTGACGCGACGGGTTAGTTGGGGATATATGGGTGGCGGCGACGGCGGCGGCGAGGACGGTCTTGAGGTGTCCTCTAGAGGTGGCGAGGAGGTATGTGTTGGATAAGCGTCTTCGGGATAGGAAGGGGTTAACAACTGCGCTGGCGCCGCGTCACTGTCATCGCCCGCATTGGGTGTCGCTGCCTGCAAGACCGCCCTCTCAAAAATCTCAAATACGTCTGCGTCTGTCAAGCGTTGAAGGATATGCACTTTGTACCATCGTCAAGAAAGAAAACAGAACAGAACTTTCACTCACCGACATAGGTGAATCAATGCCCGATTCAACTCAAATGACGGGTTCTCTGTGGTCGCTCCTATGATCTTTATAGAACATGTTAGAGGCTCCGCCTGGATGTATGCATTGTTCTATAAGCTTACCTGTACGAAACCACGCTCGAAGAATGGGATAAATTTGTCTTGGGATATTTTAGTCAGAAAAAACGCCACGGAAAAACCGGCGCAAGGACCTGATGAGAATGAGAAAGGCGGTGTAATTTATCGAAAAACACGATCGTGCGTCTGAAAGGGCCATGTTAGGATACTTCGATAGATTCACTCTAGCCTACGCACCTCCCCGTGAATTCTGGCACTTCTCTCACCTCTTCGAATATAGAATAAACTTCATTCACAGTCAAGATCGACGCGCTCACTTCCTTGAAAGTCGTAAACCCCGAGAGGATCTGCGCCAGTGTAGTCTTTCCGCACATGCCAATAGGGAAAGCGATGAATACAAGGCATGTCTGTTCCAAGGCCCATTAGCACTCACCCAGGCGTACCCCAAAAGATAATGTTCTTAGTAGTGAGTTCACCATATCCAGAAGAGCGAGCAGAGTGTTGCGGGCCCGTCAAATGGGTCTGGCCGACAAATTCATCTAATGTGCGTGGGCGAAGCCTGTCAGCTAGAAGATCGGCCTCCTCCATCGGCCTGGCCCGGGAGCGTTTAACTAAATGTTGCGTCGTTTCCTCAGGTTCGGATTTTCTCTTTTGCGTGGTGGGACTCGGAGGACTTGAGTTTGAGGAAGGCGAAGACAGTGCACTGAGACTTGATGTACTTTGCACCATCCTTACATGAATCCGAACGCGTCGATAAGAACACGCAAGATTACCGCAATCCAAAGGCACACGTAGGTCAACATGTGTAACTTAAGGCCAAGATAGGAGGTAGACCGACTAGACCTTGATTTCACTCTTACCAAATATGCTAGTTCATACGTCATAATTTTATTCGTTTTGAAAGAAAAACATACGCAAGAATAACATACTAAGAGGGGGGCGGGGGGGTGCCCCTATCGAAAAAAAAAAAACCAGGCCACACCCCTCTTGTCGTTACCAGATGTACACCCCCAGCGAGTTTGAGAGAACCTCCTATTACAATGGCATCACTGGAGACGACGACCACCCGGAACTCGTTTACAGATCAGATTGGCTCACAACACCCTACCTCAAGCCCAGTGGCAGATTCGCCAATCTCGCTGTCAAGTCACTCCGTGGAGTCTATCAAACCTCGCTCAATGGTGTATGGGGCACTGTCGGTCCGAAGATCTGCGACCTGATCAAGGCTCGAGGGATTAACTGGTCGTCCATCGACCCTGCCCGCTTCTTCACCCACGGACAGCCGGGAGAGGAGGAGAAGGGGAGTCTCGGTCCCGTCGTAATCTGGATTGGTGTCATTCCCAATTCTACCTCCTCTGATACCGCCCACGACGTCTCCCAAGAGATCTTCAAGCTTCTCAAGGATCGTGGAGTCGAGGATGTTGTCGTGGAATGGCGCGAGGCCGTCGTGCAGAGACTGGCAGGTCTACCACTGATGCGCCATGTCGACAGCATTAATCCCACCCACAATGTCCGTCGATTCCTCACTGCTCTTCATGGCGTTCCCCTGGAGACGCAAGGGATGGAGAGGGAGGATGCCCAGGGTACTCTCACTCTTTGGTTCCATGAGAACAAATATGAGGATGGCACCCCCAGCGACAGGGTGTTCGGAGTCAGCAACTGCCACGTCCTCTGTAAGAACACCACCGTCGAGTACAAGCATAGAGGCAGCGCATCTAGGGACCACGTTCGAGTTTGTGGTAAGCGTCGGTTCCAGCGGGGCCTCGACGAGATCACGAAGGCTATCTGGGACCACGGCATTCGCGCCGACTTATGGGCCCGAGAGATCGTCAGACTGGAGGCGAGGGGGAGAGTCGACGAGGAGGATGCGGAGGAGATGGAGGCGATTCAACGAAAATTAGATGACGACAACAAGGCTATCGCTAAGCTCGAGACCTTCTACGCCGAGGTTAAGAAAGACTGGTCCGACATTCAGCTCCACCGCAACATTGGTCATGTTCAATACGCTGCACCCATAACGGTCGACGTTGAAGGTGGCACAAAGTATACCTCGGACTGGGGGGCGTTCGTGGCCGCTGAGGCAAAGGTCAGGGATCAGTTTGAGGGCAATGTCGTCGATCTCGGTGCGTTTCGACTAATTTTCTCATTTTTATCTCGTCTAACGAAAACTACCTTATTCAGGATCGAAGTATTCTGTTGCAAATCTTACATCCATGTTTTATCCTCGGGGTACTAGTGTTCCAACCACGTTCAAGTATCCCGTGGAGAGAAAACTCAGGATTGTGGGTTGTGCTACCGAAGAGGATCTCGCCAACCCGACCGAGATCGACAGCGAAGGCCGGGCCTACCTTATCGTCGGTAAAGACGGCAACACTACCGACGTCACCTTCGGACGATACGCCGGCTTGGTGTCATTCGCCCTCAACGAGGTCGGAATCCCGTCCGTCGAGCTCGGCATCTACAACATGGGCCCCAAGAACTCCGACGCCTTCTCCGCCAAGGGCGATTCGGGCTCCCTAGTCTGGCACTGGCATATGAAGGAGGATGGTAAAGCTTCCATCGTTGGCCAACTACACTCGGGCAGTAACAAAGGCGGTTCGACCAGCAACCATGTTACGTACTGCACCCCGGGCTGGTACTTACTGCTCCAGATCAAGAAGGAGTTTAAGCACGCCGACTTCTACCGTACCACCTGGTGCGATTGAGAACAACATCGTCGCATTTCTACTCACCCTCCACGCTACTTCTGCTTCTTATTCGTTCTGTTGTCTCGGCGCCCGATTACCTATTGGTTGGTTTTTGGTGCAGATAGATGCTTTCATCGTTGGGCGGCTGTACAGGTTCGTCTCTTTCGCCTCATCCTTTCGTACATATAGCTGACGACGTCGAAGCCTGTGCATTGGCGAGCCGTTCCACAGCGTCTTCTTCTGCGACCTCTTCACCTCCCTCCCTTTAGTTCTCGTTTCCTGACTGTGAATCATCCCTCATCCCACCTCCCTGATTGCGTTTCTTCCCCACTCCCAACCGTCCGTACTTTCGCTTCTTCGCTCCCGGTTACGTTCTCGCTGGCGTTGGTGCATACGCATATGTTACTCGTTGGATCGCCTTTCAAGTTCGTTTTCTTCTTTCGTCTCATCTTTTCGCGATGATCCTGATCTCAACCTCCAGGCCTTGGCGAATCATTCACGCTTCGTCTGTTCCATCGATGTCGTCTCGGTTCTCGCCATACCTGCCACCGATGGCTTTGGAAATCATTAGAATGAAATCCTTGGACATTTCGAAGTTGTTGAGCCGAGCACTAGGGTTAAGCGTCTGGTAACTATTGACCATGGTGAGAACGACAGAGCTTGGACGAAAACCGACTATGGAGTAACTTACACCCTCCAAAGCCCTACTGCACAGTTGTAATTTCTTACGGGCCCGTCTGCGAGAGGTCTCCGGGCCTGTTTGTCATTGGCAATGCGCTGTTTCTCGGGGCAGGTTCGTTGTGCGCCTTAGTTGAGGAATGCCTCACTGTTTTGGTACACCCCATGGCTAAGAGCTAAGAGCGATGGATTCGGCCGGGAGTAGTATAGGTTGATAGGGAAGACAAGTGGGATGTCGACGAGGGCGCCGGGGGGGTAAAGTGTACAGCATTGAGCACAAAGGAAAGCCCCCCTATATAGAGCCAGGAGCATAGCCCCCTTGACTTTAACAAACAGATCGAGCTCATTGACTTGATGGTAACGACAAGAACCATCATGCTCATGCTGTGACCTCCCAGACATCAAAATCGTGTGTCAGACCAAATCATATGGCAAGACTCGGTCCCGGATTAGATCGAACTGGTGCTTGTTCATGGTGGTGAGTTGGACTGAAGTAGATGGCAAAAGTTCTACAACTGTGTATAAGAGTATAACGCTCCGAGGATATCGTTAAGCCAGACTTTACTCGTGCGCTCTATTGCACTCCATTATCATAAGGACGTTTGATCACACACAACTGGTATGATAGTCCAGATGCAAGCAGGGTGCCCGTGGCGAGAGAACTAACTTAGATTATTTAGGAAGCTCTTCTAACCTCAGAATGCAACTTCGCTTGTTCACCGTAAAGCGAAAGACTTGCATAAGCTGCATGGAGTCGCACCTTTTCACAAAATTGGAAAAAGGTGTAAAGGGGTCCAGGCACTGTTGCGATGACGCTGATGACTCGGATGGCTTCTCCCCGCTTCTCTCCGGAGCGGAGGCGGCGAACCAGGATAGCCATAACCTGTGTTCACGTGATGGCACGTGTTTATTTAATTGGTAAGACATACGTGGCAACGCTCTTCTTCACCTACGACCACGTACGTCCTGCGCCTCCGCAGCCATCCCCTCCCTTTCCATTTTTACGTCGAATCTTCCCCCTTATCTTCCTTCACTTCTTTCCTACTTCCACGTAGACACCCCAGAGCCATGACTATCACCAACTCTTCCTCCGTCAACGCTTCCAATCTCGCTCTCCCATCATCGGAACCATGCCAACCGCCATCACCCTCACCCTCATCCCCTTCCTCCACTTCCTCCAAGCCTCCAGCCAAGTCCCGCCCTCCACCTACATTAAACGAAGATGGCGCAGCACCACGAAAACGGTCACGCTCTGAGATGACCGCCGAAGAGCGCAAGGAGGCTCGTGCGCACCGCAACAGGATTGCGGCTCAAAACAGTCGTGACAAGCGCAAGGCGCAATTTTCTGCCCTTGAGGACCGTATCGGCCAGCTTGAAGCTGAAAATAGAGCCCTCCGTGCGGGCATAGCCCACACCCACCCAATAGCCATTGACAGTATTGAGCAACGTGCAGCGGATGCTGCTCGTGAAGCAGAGACTCTCGCCCTTCGTGAACGAGTGCGAACACTCGAGACTGCCTGGGAGACAATTGTTCGTACCCTCCAGACACAAGGTGCAATGGCTGGCCTCCCTACCTTACCTCCTCCCTTCCCAGTGCGGACGAACACACCACCACCTTCATCAACATCCTCGGTCCTATCTTCCCCATCTCCGTCACCACAACACCCAATGACCTTCCCTATCATGGTACCTCCGAACCCTGTCTTCTCACTCGATGACGCTATTTTCCCCATTTCTCCCTCGCCATCTATCGCCAGCCTTCCGTCTTGTACCTCAAGCCCGAGTGTTCTCGACCTCACGCATGACTCCACTTGCCACTCAGCACGGGTGGTGAGCACCCCCTCATCGGTGGTGCCCCTGCAGCGGGTGGAGCCATGCAAGCAGTCGAGGACGTTCAAACTCCCCTTGGTACTGATGAAGACGAGGCCATTGACGAAGCGGCGATGGATGAGCTCTTCCGTGAGATATTGGCTGCACCCCCCTCGCCGTCCTCCGCGTCGTCGTCTCTGATGTGTGACGGGGGAGAAGTACCGCGACACGAACCCACTTTGGCCGACATGAATACCGACGCCGATGCGGATGAGGTGCAGAGGGAGGTACAGAGACTACTGGACCTGGTGCCTGAGACTGGTGCCATGCTACAGCTCACTATGGAGCCACTTTCCAACGAAGAGTGCGACATCTTACCTCTTGAGCTAGAACTTGGCGCGTGGGAGGCCTCAATTAGCCACCCACAGCCTGTGTTCTAATATCTTTCGATCCATCATTTTGGACTAGCTCTCTGTATTCCTATCTCTCGGTTCTTCATCTGTCCATCATCTCCCATTCGGTATTATATGTCTCAGCCTATCTATGATGTCTCGGTTTTTGTCTCTGTTCATCCATATCCTCTTAATTGTTCGCGCCGTTTCTCTAGCTTTATGGCCTTCATACGATACTCGCACTACGCGGTTGTCTTCCCATCCCCACTCTTCCCGCTTCCTCTTCTACCTTTCTTTCTCTTCGAGTGTACTGGCGACGTATATGCCAGAGGGGGTTGGCCTGCGCGCGTGCTGACTGTGGCTTCTATCCGTCTCGCTGTTCCCGCTCTGCCTCACGATTCTCCCCTTCGGGGTTGAGAGACGTGTGGTTGGGCAGGTGAGCGCGGGTTGGCATGGTTCGCCTATGGGACGTACGTTGCAACGGTCTTCTCTTTCTGTCGTGTTCTCGTCCTCGTTGGGATCGGATTTCCCACAGTCAAGGGTAGTTTCTGGGATGGATCTTACGATGATCTCGCATTGTGTAGGTAGACATTTGGGGTCTTACTGCTATAGCAGCATAGTTGCGGATATTTCTGTGTGACTTGGAAGTTTCCAGTTGGTCAAGTATCTTGAGCTAGCTCCGTACGATGACCGCAATAGGTGACCTCTACCTGGCTGAGGTCAACTGAGTCTGAGATGGTTGACTCAACCATCTGAGGCTCAGATGACCCAACCAACCCGTCTGTTCGTGTCCGTGGGATATAACTCGAGGGGGTAGTTAAATGGGTTAAATAGCCATACGAAACGTGTCAGTGCGAGGTGTGCCTCTATATATTGGTGTTTTTTAACTTGTCTCACGGCTCCCCACGTTTACCAACGAGCCAAAGTTATTTCTGGAGTTCCAGAAAACAGCCATTGTGGACCATGAATGAATGGCGGACACGACCATAGTCGGTGACAGCAGAAACTGCGCTCGGAGACGACCCACCCAGGGACAGACTTTGTGTTTGGGCGTCTACTACTTCTTTCAAGCTCTTTCTGGTTCCTTTTTTGTCCTTCATAGGTTCCTTTTCACCCCACTGGCCAATGATCTTGCCAAGACAAAGTGGAATAGCCATATGATCATGGACCG
Source organism: Lactarius quietus (assembly GCA_015025155.1). Classification (NCBI taxonomy): domain Eukaryota; kingdom Fungi; phylum Basidiomycota; class Agaricomycetes; order Russulales; family Russulaceae; genus Lactarius; species Lactarius quietus. The sequence continues at coordinate 78,376 of WITN01000088.1, read as the reverse complement.
TTGGTTGCTCCAACCTGTGGTCTCCGTGTTCTTTCGGGTCGACCCCGACTTCGACTCCTTTTCTGATTGGTGTTGACTACCACATAACGTCGGTGTTTGCGCTCCAATTGTCCACGTTCTACTCGACACTGAGCGTTTATTATTACCCCTGCTCCGCTATTGTTACAAGTATATGATAGACCTTTCCAGGTCGACTCCGACATACTGTAAGGTCTCCAATATAACATCTCCTCGGATTCCAAAAGCTCGGATACTTGGCAAAAAGAGACTCCGGTACTAACATCTGCCCATTTTTTAAGTCATGTATCGTATCGGCGTAATCCCGGTCGCCACGCAGTCTGGCTTTGTCCCGACGTCCTCCCGGGCCCGACGTCACACCATTGGTTGCAGAAGCGAAGATCGCGCGGTACTACGTGGCGTCAAAGTGAGACCCGAGGTTCAAGTTTCCGTTCATCTATCTATATAAACGACTTGGCGCCGACACAAACACTCGTCACCGCTGACGAGCATAACCCTCTCTGCTGTCTGCAGTGTCAGAAAGAGCCATGTCCTATCTCGTCATTCTTGCGGTTTCTTTCTTCGCTACCCTCTCCGTGGCCTCCCCCTTGGCCCCGCCTGTCAATGTAGCACGACAGTCTGGCTGTAGCTCCAACACTACCGGCGACTTTAAAATGATCGCCGTGTCCAAGGCAAATAGCACCAACCAGCAGCCGTTGTACCTTGGTGCGAGCAGCCTGGCTTTTCATGCGTCTGAGGCCGCGCTCACGGTAATGATTACCTCTTCTTTAGTCGGTCCGCTTCTGCCCCAGAGTTAATGAGTTATATACTGTGCAGACCAAAGTCTATGCCTTGAAACTATTTGGCGACATCTTCAAGCTGAAAAATGGCGGAATGACCGTGTTCACTTCGGATGGGACCGTGGCTGGCACCTCGATCTCGGTCCCGGACCCGAACGGCGTGGTACAGTTCAACCGCCCCGTCCACGGCTCGAAAAATCATCCTGTTGATGTGTACTGCGAGGTGGTAGTAAGTTTCTATAACATTGGTCCTCGTGATGTGGAAGTTCTAACTTGAAGATACGTGGAAAGACTGGGAACACTACTCTCCTTGCTCTGAACGGCGACCCCGACAACTTTTGGACGTGCACCGACAGATCCAGCCCAGTTACTCTCGTCGTTTATAAAGCTGAAGAGGCAGGTTCAGTAGACTTAGTGTTTAGCTGGGAGACCTGCGTCGCTGTGGATATCACAATAATTCCACACACCCCCCATAGATGAGGGTTAACGCGTTAACGTGCTACATACGTAGGTGCACAGAATGTATTTTTAGAAAAAAAACCCAAAAAATCACTGTGGTTCCTACATAGGGTAGGCGGCGGATAGCTACCTCTATCCGTGAACCAACAATGTGAACCCCTAAACGGATCTGCGAGTTTCAGAATAGTGTTCTAGATATAACTTGAATACGCAATAGTCATTTTGCGTAAGTTACATTACCCCGCCACCATACTTGGTAAGCTCCTTGGCAGGTCGTAAGGAAGCATGACCATATGATGGACCTTCGCCCGCCGATTGGGGTCGACTCCGAGTTGCGGTCTCCGTGTCGTTCGTATGACGTCCTTTCCGTTCGACCATGAAAGACTCCTTTTGTAGACTGCCACATAACGTTGCTGTTTGCCTTGTCCCCGGTCTACGTTGGCTGGCATTGTGCAACCTGATCTTGTTAACTTTTTACGCTGTAGCGGTCCGAACTACACTTTTTCGACACTGCGCGTTGCCCAGCCTGCCCCCTACTAGGCTACCGTGACTCCGCTATTGTCAGTGATGCAGATGGTAGACCTTTCCCCAGTTGGGGTCGACTCCGGCATAAGATCTCCAACATTACTAACCTCAGGTTCCTGCAAAAAAGAGACTCCGGTACTTGCTCCGGTACTAGCATCTGCCCTTATCATCCGTTTTAAGTCATGTATCGTATCGGCGCAATCCCGGTCGCCACGCAGTCTGGCTTTGTCCCGACGTCCTCCCGGGGCCCGACGTACTAGCGCTGTGGATCGCAGAAGCGAAGATCAAGTCGCCCGCACCGCATGGTGCCATAGCGGGTCCCCAAGCTTCAAGCTTTACGTTCCGTTCATCTGTCCATATATAAATGAGTTGGCGCTGACACAAACACTCCTCACCGCGAGGCACAACCCTTTCTGCTATCTGCAGTGCCAAAAGAGCCATGTTCCATTCGTCATTCTTGCGGTTTCTGTTCTCGCTACTCTCTCCGTGGCTTCCCCCTTGGCCCCGCCTGTCAATGTAGCACGACATCTGGCTGTAGCTCTAGACTACCGGCGACTTTAATATGATCGCCGTGTCCAAGGCGGATAGCACCAACCAGCAGCCGTTGGCCCTTGGTGCGAGCAGCCCAGCTTTTAATGCGGCTGTAGCCCCGCTCGTGGTAATGCTTACCTCTTCTTTATTCGGTCCCGCTTCTGCCCCAGAGTTAATGAGCTACATACTATGCAGACCAAATCCTCTGCCTTGAAAGTATTTGGCGACATCTTCACTCTGGCAAATGGCGGAATGACCGTGTTCACTTCGGATGGGACCGAGGTTGGCACCTCGAACTCGGTCCCGGCCCTGAACGGCGTGATGCATTTCAACCGCCCCGTCCATGGCTCGAAAAATGATCCTGTTGATGTGTACTGCGAGGTGGTAAGTTTCCAATAACATTGGTCCTCGTGATGTGTGGAAGTTCTAACTTGAAGATGCGTGAAAAGACTGGGAACACTACTCTCCTTGCAATGAACAACGGTGACCCCGACAACTTCTGGTTATGCAACGACATCTACAGCGACGCTATTCTCGTCGTTTATAAAGCTGAACTGGCTGGTTCGATGGAAACTGGATTTAACTGGGAGACCTGCGCCGCTGTGGATGTCACTATAATTCCACACACACGGTAGGCAGCAGAAGTCGGATAGATGAGAGTTAACGTGCTACATGACCATATGATGGACCGTTGCTCGATTGGGGTCGACTCTGAGCTGCAGTTTCCGTGTCGTTCGTCTGACGTCCTTTCGGTTCGACGATGAAGGGATTGACTTTCGATTCCTTTTGTAGGCTGTTACATAACGTCGCTGTTTGCGTTGTTCCAGTTCTACGTTGGCTGGCATTGTGCAACCTAGTCTTGTTGACATTTTACGTTCAAGTTGTAGCCGTTCCATATACTGCGCACCTATGCCACGGGCCGTGACTCCGCTTTGTCAGTGACGACCTTTCCCCAATTGGGGTCTACTCCGGCAGCATCTGCCCTTCAAGTTATCATGCGTTTAAGTCCCGCATCATATTGACGCAATTCCGGTCGCCTCGCAGTCTGGAATTGTCCCGACGTACTCCCGACGTCGCTGTTGGTTGCGGAAGCGAAGATTATGGGGAATTTATGGCGCATGGTACCATAGCAACCCCGGGGTCTCCGTCCATATATAAATAAGTTGGGAGTTGTGCGATGCTGGACACGAACACTCCTCACGGTTGACGAGCAAAACCCCAGTTTCAGTCTCTCTGTATACTGTACCCAATCTATCTGACAGAAAGATTCATGTTCTATCTCGTCATTCTTGTGGTTTCTTTCCTTGCTACCCTCTCCGTAGCCTCGCCCTTCGCCTCGCCTGTGGCACGACAGATGCCGTGCGCTCTGAATGTCACCAAATTTACTATGTTCGCCGTCTCCAAGACGAATAGCACCGACCAGCAGCAGGTGGTCCTAGGAGCGAACACCCCTGATACTCATGCGGCTGTGAATCCGCTCCTGGTAATTACACCTTTCTGTTGGGTCGCTTCCCCTCAGAGATACTAATGAGCCTTCTATATTATATTATACTATGGAATGCAGAGATCCGACACTGCCTTCAAGGTATTTGCCAGCACCTTCAATTTGACAAATGGCGGGATGTTCGCCATCGCTACGGATGGGAGCGTTGCCGGCATCTCGAACGCCGTGCCGACCCAGAACGGCGCGCTACAGTTCAACGTCCCTGTCCACAATTCGAATCCTGGTACTCCTGATAAGTTGTACTGCGAGGAGGTAAGTTCCTAAACTTGATTGGTCCCCCCAATGTTTGTGGATGAAGTCTAACTTGAAATGTGGAAAAAGTTTAACACAACTTTCCCTGGGGGTGCTACTGGTGTCCTTGCGTTGACAGGTGACAGCGACGACTTTTCGTTATGCGACGACAGCGCCAGCGACGCAATTCTCCTCATTTTCAAGCCTCAAGAGGCGGGTTCGGTGGACTCTGTGTTTGACTTTGAGACCTGCGTCGCTGTGGACATCACTATAGTTCCTGTAAGCTAATAGGCGGATAACCACCTCGATCGGCGAATCGACAAACTGAACGCGGATCTGCGAGTTTCAGAATGGTGCTCTAGATATAATACGCAGTTGTCATTTTGCGTACGATATCTTGGTTTTTCTTTTGAAGTGAATTGTATCCCGGAGCAGTATTGTAGTACTACGTTACAAAGCCGGCTGCTGTACAAGTACCTACTACACTGAGACCCGGGCACCCTGTACTACATAATGACGCGACAGCATAGTGGGTTGGTACTCACATCAAGGAGATAGCATGTAGTGCAGGTACAAGGCAGTCAAGCACAGACTCCGAACCTAGTGTTAAAATTTCCAGTTTACTCAGTGACGTCCTGAGGTTATCGCAAAAATATTATCGAAAATGTCCGTACATTGTACCATAGATATGTCTCTGGATCTGCAAAGCGTTGTGGATTAGAGGACATTTCCCTCCTTCCACTAGATCAACATTCCCTTTTGGGTGACGCAGTAGCTTGTCGACAAAGAAGAGGGATGGAAAACGTGTGTGCATTGTCCTTTCCAAGCAAGGTTTAGGTCGACAAAGTGGATGGCTACTACTAGTAGTTCCGACTTCGGAGAATCATCCGATCGTGCCTCCGATGATCACATGCGTCAGGATCGACCGCGGCCGCGGCACTCAGGCTGGTTGCACTTCATTTTGGGATGGCAAAAAAGGCATTCCACCACCGGAAATACCTCGATCCAGATCGATATCGATATTACATTCTCGAGCACTCTCAGCAGGTTATCCCTACTGTACCTTTGCCTGACGGGGCTAATGCAGTGAGGTCACTGGGGCATCGTGGAAGGGATTCGCAAGCTAATAACCCAGCCAGTGAATAATACCGCATTGCACTGGCATACGTATTGGCGACTGCGCAGTCACCACTCAAAGTTCGCACTCAAAGTCGCCTGTGCTGCCCTGGTTAAAACACGGCGTAAACGAATAAACTGAGATTGGCGAGACGCACGTAAGCCCACCTAACAAAAGCGGCGAACTCGTCGGGGTGACAGTCTTGTCGTTAAAGAGGCCCAAAGGCCACTTCCGTAGAGCGAGGCGTTCAGCAGGCCGCGAAGCCTGGCCTCCCGGGCATGATCTGTACAACGGTATCAGCTGGATCGCCGAACTGATGAGGAGGGAGAGACGAACAGGTACGTTCCCTTTGAAGGATGATCCGGGAATTCAACGTGGCACGGCGACGTCGGGAAATTCCGCGGCCCCCAAATATGATAGGTCAGGTCCAGTCACATTAGCAGACGGAAACGCAAATGAGGTCTTGGACGGATTCAAGGCAGATACGACCTGCTCCTACAGTACTTTTAAGGGAACAGCACTACGCGCATGGGTGCGGGGAAGAAGGGGGTGCACTGGGCAGAGTATAGTTCCCAGGCTTGACTGACGTTATTGTCGGCGCTTAGGCTCAGGCTCAGGGCTTTGGAGGACACTGTCGCTTCGTGCACCGAGCTCCGTGAAAACGTAGGTTGCTTGGTCTATCGGGAGGGACTCCTCGCCGTTATGATGTGCTGGGCGTCTGCAGGTAGCTGAACCAGGCGAAGTGCGGATCGTTAGGGGTTCGAAAAGATGAGGAGCTGGGCTAGATCTCGAAGCTGGGCTCGCCAACGGCGAAGGTCACCTCCCGTCGCCCCGTCAGAGCGCCAAGCAGGTTCGGATGAACGTGCACGTGTGCGACCGCAGGTGCGGATCAACAAGCTGCTCCTCGGACAGGTAGGTGTGTACCTGAGAAGCGGTACACGCTATCAGACGTGGCTGGCATGGTTGATCTTGCAGAGCGCGCTGGCTGGCAGTGGGATTAGAGCGCAATGTGTATGCCAATCGTGGTCCCGGCTGGCGGCGATCAGGCACGAGTCCCACTCTTTGGGTGAGCGTTCTAGGAGGTGCTTCGAGCACATGTCATCCCAACGAGGTGGGCTTGGCATCGTCAAGAGAAACAGCAGCGAAGACTGAGAGCTCATAAGTGAGAGCTCAAGGTGGCGATCGTCGCATGATTACAGGAAGTCACCCTGATAACGTTAAAAAGACTGGGGTCAGAGCATCGAAACGGCGGGGTATCCCATATCGAGGTGGGTCTCAGCGTCGGCACAGAACCCCATGGGTATTGACTCTTGGAAAGACATCAAAGAGGGGCACAACTTTGCGGCTGGGGTATTGTCTGGCAATACGACGCGACCGTAGTTCAATAGCACGTGGGGTACTAGACCGTGACGCTACAGAGAGCTAGACTGAATGGCGTCACCTAAAAGACATACATTTTCGTTCCGCGGGTTGGATCGGAAACAAGGCCGCGGGGATAGCTGGCGTAACATGCCAAGTGAGTTATAAAGGAGTTGGTTTACACCGCAACCGAACGGGCGATGGCCGCTACGTTGCCACAAACAACGGTTTACCAAGAGGGAGGTTTCGCTGGCACAACGATTTCACAATTCAGAAGATTGAAGACAATACCCTGATAAGATCGTAGTTCAATCTTGATTGTCACCGTCGTTGCGTGTGCACTTTTGTCGGAAAGCATGCGGCGCCGTGGTAATGGCGTACTGGGAACAGATGCCACCGAACGAGCGGATATATAAAGGAGAAAGAAGTCACAATACGGAGGTTTTACTCGTCGTCTACAACAACAAATAGCAAACAAGAAATCATTATGACGGACCGGTCGTCCCATCATTATCTATCTTTCAAGACACGACGGAGAACCAAGGGCAACTACTCCCGCATCACCTCGTCTTCGTCCTCAGGAGAATTCAGTCCGGCTTGCTTGAGCGCATCGGGGGATGTATAGTCGACCCTCACTCCACGCGTGCGACGCGGGAGGATCGCCTCAGGGTTGATGCGCTTATGAGGTGAGATCAGCCCACGAAAAAGGGGAGCGCGATAACCGTGGCTGAAAGCTTACCTCTTCGTTCTCAGCCCCTTCCTCCTCCTCGTCCTCATCCATCTCGTCTCCTTCTTCATCTTCGTCGTCGTCGTCGTCATCATCATCATCGTCATCGTCGTCATCGTCATTGGAAATCTCGCCGGTGAAGGCGTCGTCATGCTCATCGACGACTGTTTTCTTGGCTTTGCCTTTTCCTGGCGACGGAGGCTTCGAGGGGCTTTTGGAGCGCCGCTTCGGCGAGGAGTTGCCACTGTCCAATGTGACAACCAGTTGGTCAATACTAGGTTTTAGGCGCGCACAGTGGAAGAAATGGGACGCGACGCGAATGGTTCAATGTCTAGCACTTACATAGCTGATGTTGGTGCCGTGGTAGACGTGGTCATTTTGTATTGATTGTCTCGTGGAGTGGAGACGAATAGCTGGTTTAGGCGCTCTGAGTCAGGTTATAACGAGTTTGTTGAAAGAAAAGAACACGAGCAGACGCGCTGCGCGACTGAGCTGTTGAGGTAAAGCGAGCGTTGCTTTCATTAGTCATATATTCCCACAGTTTCGTATTGTGCTGGGTCAATTCTTCACGTGCCATATCCTTTCACTGACATCTTTTTTTGCTCCTGGGTCACTCCAGCTACGACGGTCTCCTGTAGAGCGATAAACTGTGTCAGTGCGATGATTACCCCATGCATACATCTTCGCGAGTGAATTGCCGGCGGCTTGCTCTCTCCACAAAGTTCTTTTCCCGTACCGAGCAGCTTTCACCGCCTTTGCAGGCGAAACGCGCACTGGACACGCATTACAAGGTTTCTTGAACTCCTACGGTGCTGTACACACCAAGCTCTGTGTATTCTAAAAATTCAATGCAACGTCCTCTTCCCTAAAAATGGTTTGTTACAATAACCCCCATGTTGTCCGGTTTTTTTTTCGCTCTAGAATTTCCCTCTTTTCGTCGGTTCAATGGTACCATGTACCTGTTCGTGCTATCTTGAGAGTCTGCACACGCCTTCATTATTTCGTCTTAGCCACACGTTCGTCCGAGTCCTCGAATCTAAGCTACCATATACCTTTCCCTGAGCGCGCCCCTCTACTAGTATTGTAATGAGTTGTCTCTTAATGGCTCTGTCCATGCGTCCTGTCACAAGCAAACATTCCCTATCCGACGAAATGGCCCAGCCCTACGGTCAACATTCTTTCGCGTTTTCAGTTATCTCTGGCAAGGGGGTTAGTGTGAAAGGTGATAACATGTCTGGGAGATACCTTTAACAGCGACGACGCAGGTTTTCTTGCCTGAAACCGCGATATTCCCAGGTGCTGTTGTCCTCCTCCAGGTCACTGTATTCCTAGATATCTCCTTGCAATTGGGCTTTGACTCCTCAGCTCCTCAGGAGGCTAAGGATGTCAGCGCAGCTCAAGAGGGCCCCATCGACATCTTTGAGCGCATCAAGAACTTTTCAAACGCCCGGAGAGCTATATCGAGGTTCGACTAAGCGCGGAGACGACGGACATTCAACCATTATCTTCACGATGACGTGGACATCATTGTGAAGATAATGGTTTAAGTCCTGAACATTCTGGCTGTCGTGACGAAGTAGGTAAAATAGGGACGAACGAATGAGCCCTCCACACCCCCTGCATTGCATCGATTTCGCTCATCCTTGATCAGAAAGGTATCTGAAGAAGCTAGTGGGAAAGATCGATATCGAGGGTGCGCTGAGGAGACTGGACAAATCGACGCAGGCGGAAGATTGGATGGCAACTGCGCAACTCCTGAAGATCACTAACGGCGTCGATGACAAAGTGAACGGGGTCGCGATACGATCAAACTGTTGCTCGATGGTGCGTGGTGCGTCTTGTTTCCCTATTGATTTTTCGTAAACATCTATTTCCCCAGACGGAAAAGCAACAAAAGTAATCACGCGACAGACAGCAACAGGAAGCGGCTGTAATTTTGCAACTTTTGGCGAACGATGTTGGGGAAGTAACTTGAAAGAATTTGTAGTCCCTTAACCCTAACCCCAGTCACCGGGTCGGAACCAGTGGGACCTTCCAGCTCTCAGATCCCATCTCCAGATCCATCCACAAATTACATTATCTCTTGCAGCGCTCATCCCCAGAGAATCGCAAAGTAGTTCTGCCGAGGCAGACTTTTAGAAATGTGGAAGTCCACCGGCTCCCTTCTATGGATTCAAGGTTAGCGTCCTTTGGTGCACTTTTTTATCATGTGTTTTCGTTTCAAGTAACTTGAGTTATCTACCAGCTCTCCGATTCGTCCAAGATATAATAATGGCTTTGCGCGATGCTGAACTAGCCTCCATGGCATATTTTTGCTTCTACTTCAAGGATACTGATAAACAAAATCGCTGAACTTCTCCTCTCCCCCTTCTTTCTCACCTTTCTGTTCGCTCCGACCTTTGCTTCACTGCATATACACGACAACGGCGCACACAAACCCACGGACGACGTGTTGATACAATGCCTGAAGGAGTCACTCACGTTTTCCAATAACCGCCCAATCTACATTATTGTGGACGCGCTTGACGACCGTCCCAACTCTTTTGGGATACCATTCAGGGAATTGGTTCTAGCTCTCGAGAAGGAACTTGTCAAACTTACCCCCCCCCCCCCCCCAAATCTTCGCACATGTGTTCCAGGGCAGAGGCGACTTCGAGCGCAAACCTGAATGCGCAGTCGCAAATACGTATGTACGGGTATAGGTATTCCAAAGAAAAAGACATTGTACGCAAAATGTAGAGCACTATTCTAGAACTCACAGATTCGTTTCAATTCGGAGTTCGGGGCTCACTTTGTCGATTCGCGGATCGAGGTGGTTATCCGCCGCCTACCCTGTGTGAAATTATAGTGACATTCACAGCGACGCAGGTCTCCCAGTTGAACCCTGTTTCCATCGAACCTGCCTGTCCAGCTTTGTAAACAAGGAGAACGGCGTCGCTGGAGCTTTCGTCGCATAACGAAAAGTTGTTGGGGTCACCGTTCATCGCAAGGAGAGTAGTATTCTCAGACTTTCCTCGTTTCAAATCAGACTTCCACATCATGGGGACCCGATCAAGTTTTGGAAACTTACCGCCACCACCTTGCAGTACACATCAACGGGAACATTGGTCGAGCCGTGTACGGGGCGGTTGAACTGTAGCACGCCATTCAGGGACGGGACCGAGTTCGAGGTGCCAGCCACGCTCCCATCCGAAGCGAACGCGGTCATCTTGCCGTCTGCCATATTGAATACGTCGCCAAATAGGCACAAGGCAGAAGTTTCTGTCTACATAGTTTAGCCCATTAGCTCTGGGGCGAAGTGACCGAAGTTTAATTACCAAAAGCGGGGCCACAGCCGCACTTTTAGCAGGGCTGCTTGCCCCGAGGGCCAACTTCTGCAGATTGCTGCTATTCGCCTTGGAGATGGCGTTCATAGTAAAGTTGGTGGCAGTCAGAGAGCTACAGCCAGACTGTCGCGTCACGTTGACAGGCGAGGCCACGGAGAGGGTAGCGAGAAAAGAAACCACAAGAGTGACGAGATAGGACATGACTCTTTCTGACTGATGGGGTATATAGCAGAGAGACTGGAGCTAGGGTTGTGTTCGTCAACGGTTTGTGTCCAGCATTAAACAACACCAACTCATTTATATAGAGAGACGGACGGAGACCTCGGGACTCGCCACCTTGGCTTCTACATTGGGAGTACGTCGGGAAAAATGTTAAATGCCAAGTTGCGTGGAGACCGCGGGGATTGCGATCCTGCCAGAGTCTTGTTTATCCAGGAACACGAGCTTTGGGATCCGAGGTACTGTAATGTTAGATACGTTATATCGAAGCCCTTCTGTCCGAGTCGGGGAAACGCCATGATTGCTTGTCACAAGCAATCGTGGCGTTTCAAGTGACGGTGATAGCGGAGTGGGGGACAATAAATGCGCAGTGTCGAAAAACTTGAAGTATATTTCGGACCGCTACAAAGTAATTTGAAAAGTTAAGTTTGCACACCAACATAGAGTGCGGAAAACGCAAACAGCGACGTTATGTGGTAGTCAACACCCACATCGATCAGAAAAGAGTTGATGTCGACCGGGGTCAACCCATAAGTGCATAAGGACGTCATAAGGCACGGTGCCCACAGCTCGGAGTCCGACAACCCCAATCAAGCAGCACCGGAAAGGTCCATCATATGGTCATGTTTACCTTTTACCTTTTTTTTTGGTCTAGAGTCACTAGCGTTTGCGTGAAAGCCCGAAGGACCCCTCTTTGCTGATACAGGTTGAACGACATTATCATAGATCGAGTTGCGGATAAGTGTTGCCTTTCCTATACAGTATGGTACGGCGTGGCCAGGAGTTGCTTTTACGCGCGGTGTCACGGGAAGTGTCTTGAACATTGTACAATACGAATGTGGCAGCATCGCTACGAACTTTGAATGGAGTTGGCATTGATTGGTTTGTGAGTTGGGCAGCAAGGATATGTCATCCACCTCAATTTGAGCTACGCCGGGGTCGGAGAGTGCAGGTTTAAGATTTGTGGTCCGCGTAAAACCGGCCTATAGTCACACTATGCCCACTGGCACAACACCAAAGTTTTCCGATAGGCTTCTCGCCTCCCCCGTAGATATCCCCGGGCGTTTTCCCCGTCAGAGACTCGATGCTCTTACAGGCATCGACGGTGCTCAGGAGTCAGGCTGTTCTTGTTGGACGTGGGAAAATCGTGAAGGAGACACGAAGGCAGTCACGGTAGTCAAATACTACTGCCAATCATCGCATCCCATTTGGCACGATCAAAACCCTCTTACGTGGTATTTTTTTCGATGGAGACTAGAAGATGACCATGGGCGTGGATGGTATGAGGGAAGCGGCGCGGTGAGAGAAGCTGAGGCCAAGGGTCGCCGTACACGCATCAAAGCACTTACTACCTCCGGTCCTCCGTCTACCGTCCATCGAATATCAGCCATCCTGAGTCCCTCGAACCGATATGCTCAACCTCATACTGACATTTTTTCAAGACGATGACCTACAGACTGATGTCTGCCTCGCACGCCTTTGAGCGCGCCTACCAGAAGAAGTTGCTCTCATTCCATTGCAAAAGAGACGAGGCCCGCACGATTTTATGTTGCTATGTCACGTCCATCCAACCTTTCGCCATGTTCTCTCGTTTTCGGTGGTCCCATTTTGGTCTCGCGTAAAGACAAATAGTATACACTCTATAAAAGCTATTCAAGTCATAATCATATGCTAGGTCTACTGCCGGGGTGCCTCCAGTCCATGTAAGCTGAAGGAAAACGTAAATACAGTAGATAAGGGAGAACTGGCTATACATGCTTCAACATTACTAGACTGTAAATTACAACTGCACCGAAAATGGTGAATTAGATGAGTAGTCGCGTCATGATAGGGTGGACTTCAGTTGTTGACTCGCGATTCTCAGAGGGGGTCGTCGTCGTCATACGCGAACATATCCAAGACATCGCCCTCGCTTGGTAAAGTGGCAGCCTGAAGCTCCTCGTCCCGTACGTCGTCCTCTTGTTCGAACCACCCTGAGCAACTGTGAAGGGTCTCTGACGAGCTATGACGCCGCCGCTCTGTTTTAAGGTCTATACGCATCCTGAGTGCGTCCGCGAGGACCGACCTCAATTTCGCCGTGCTCCTCGTCGCTCGGCGGAACGGATCTCTCGAGATCCGTAGTCGTCCTCGGACCTGGTATATCCAGGTACAACTACTGAGAATGCGGATTGGGAACGGGATGAAGGCGGAGGCGGAGTTGAGAGTGAGGACGTGGACGTGGATGATGATGTGGCAAGCGACAGGCACGGTGTACACTCCGCGGACACGGATGTTGAGCGAGATATTGAGGACAGAGGCCGCGGCGGCGGACGTGAGTTTAGGCGCCGTCGCTTTGCCCGGCTCGGCACCGTCTCTCGGCGCACGCTCTTCCTCGGAGGCCCTCGCACTGGAGACCCCCTACGGACCCAGCTCCCGACCATGTCCTCCCACTCCCACTCTCCCGCATTTTCTGTACACATGTAAAACCTCCGCTCCGCAGAACTCAACGCATCCATAAGTGCAGTATGTGTGGCGGGGTCGGTCCTCGGCTCTGTGCGGCTTGAGTGCTCGACCGCACATGTCCACAGCGCTACTTCGAGTGCGCCGAGGTCGTGTAGACGTAGGTGTCCGGCGACAGCACGTAGATGAGCGAGAGGGCGGTGAGCGATGCTACTGAAGGTCGCCGAGTCTGGCATGGCGTCCCGGAGTGATGCGAGGAGCGCATTCTGCTTTCGTGTGCTAATCCGAGAGAACAGGGGCGTGAAGAGACAGAGTGTCGCTGCGCAGACGAGTGCTGTCTGATGGCTACGAGTATCCGTGCTGCCGTTACTGTCATCTGTGGGTAGTTGCATATGTATCCCAGCGTTGAAAGCCGTAGCAAGTATCTCTGAGATCGAGTGGAATTGCTCTGCGTCGGCGTTTAGACTATCTGCGCCTTCATCTCCTATAGCGAAAAAGTCAGACGCGATAACGCCTGTCCACTTCGCAAGGCGAGAAAAAACAGCGCAATCTTCCACTGGGTCTTCATGGGATGCGTGCCGCGACCACTTCGCGATTGCTTCAATTAAACCTTGCAAGAAGCTGAGGAAACATCCGAAATCTTGCGTGCGGAAAAGTTGTGCGAGGCGAGTAACCGATTTGCATGTCCATGCTTGTCTAGGTCCATGCTCGATGAGTATCTCTAGTGTAGTGGCAGCGAAAGCCCGACGTGTAAACGCGCTGGAATAGGCGGCAGGAACTAGATGAGTCCATTCTTCGCAAAGTTCGACGAGGTAGGATGGGTACATTGGATCGGTGATAGCGGATGGAACACCGTTGCGCGATGGACGGATTAGAGCAGTGAGGAGTGAATGGAGAAAGATCTTGGATTCTGTTAAAAGCCCATGGGATAGCGCCACACCGAGTAGACTAAGCATGAGCGATGGATGGTTGGGGCAGGTGTCGATGACAACAGATGTCGCATGTGCGACGAGGGTCCATCTCCAAGTATTGGATCATTTACGACCATACGGCAACAAAAAGACGCGTCTTACCTTCGGTAATGGACACGAACAGAGTCGTAAAGCTCATCGGAGAGTGTCATCTCCACGTCTTCGTCAATCTCTCCATCTAGCGCAGCCAGGCTTTTGGCAACTTCTGCTTGAAGGTTCCGACCGACCGTCGCGGCGCACATATCAGCCAGGGATAAGACTACACAACGGCTCCCATCAAGATCGCTTGCGAAGGCTGCCTGCACCACATTACGATACGCATCAGTTACGGCGTAGATTTGGCGCGCCAGAGCATCCAAAGACCTGCTTTCCAGATGCGCATGGAAAATGACACGCTTGGGGTCACGCAATATATCCAAATGCGGCGGGGCGCGAGATAACTTCGAAGACGTGGATCCATAGGTTATTGGGACAGGAGTGGCCGAGCTATTAGATTGGCTAGATGTTGTGCCAGAGGCCAAGATTGCACATTTATTCCGCAGAGGTCGTAAAAGCCGGTTAATTCTGGGGATAGAGAACTCTGCACAAAGAGAAGAGCCCCGCCGAGCAGCCATATGGGACTGGGCAGTAGTATCGCAGGAGTGGGTACGTTGCTGGCGCTAATTGAAAAGGTGAACAGTGTCGCGGTTGGTGTTGTTCCACGTGATCGCGTTAATTGCTCACATGTACCTATATTAGTCATCTTTTATGTCACCTATATGTGTCAAGCGTCATCACCACGCGTGCGTTCAACGTTGAGCACTTCGAGACTTTCGCAAAACAATAACTCAAGAATAGTTGGTGATCAGACCTAGATCAGGTTCTCTGAGTTTTTCAAAAAATTTAAATTCGATCTTGCATTCTCCGCTATCTGATGCGGGTGCATCACATGCAAGATCAAATGCTACATATCCAATCCAGAACTCAGGATCATTCGCAGACGACTTATAGCAGAGGCCGAAGGGTCAGATAGATGAGATTCGGAATCAACAACGGTCTAAAGACCAGATAATAGTAACATTGGAGATGGGAATTCATAAGTGGATCCTGCAGCTGCGGTCACCACTACGAGACATTTGTTTATCACCAGACACCGATTAGTAGCCGCCACCTCCTTGGTACCCGCCGCCGCCACCTTGGTAGCCTCCACCGCCCCTGTAGCCTCCGCCACCACCGCCGCTCCTGTAGCCTCCACCACCACCGTAGCCACCCCCTCCGCCGCCGCCTCCACTGTAACCTAGATTGCCGTTACAGCCAGATGGTACAATGAGTAAAATTACGACAGATATGGGGCGTTGAACAGACCTCCACCGCCACCGCCGCCTCCACCACGATCATTAGCAATATTGACCCGAATCGTACGGCCATCGAGAGTTTGCTCATTCATATTGGTAACAGCGGCCTCAGCTTCATCTGGGCTACCCAATGTTACGAAACCGAAACCACGGGAACGACCAGTTTCACGGTCACGCATTACGATACTCTGGAGGGGAAGAGAATGGGATAGAAAAGAGGTCACAACGATGCAATCTATTCATGCAGTCGAAATCGCGTACGTCAACAACTTGTCCATATGCTCCAAAGGCCTAAGAAGAAAGGGTGAAGAAGTGTGAATGCGGGTTAAACATTTTTACAAAGAGCTGATGAGCCCGTATATCATCAACGAACTTCACGGAGGGTATCATCGGTAGTATTCCAACTTAGGTTGCTAAGATAGAGCAAGCAAGATGAACATCAGTGGCCGCACTCCTCACGAGAAGAAGCAATGCGGAATAGGAAGAGTCACAAGCACACAAGACAAGACGGACCCAACATAAAGCTTTGAACTCATGATTGCAATAGTAGGGTGAAACAGACCGAATCGATATCGATCAAGAGAAGGGTGAAGTCAACCTCAGTGGCGCGATGCTGTGATTAAATACCCCTTTCACGTTTCAATACCCGCTTCAAACACCGCTCCCGCTCCACAACCGCAAACAAGTGATGTGAATTTCGGCGCTGAAAGCGCTGAATAATCGAGCAAGGCGCCGTGCAGTTATGGTACCACTTTGACCACGCACCTGGACAGATGATGGTACCTTCATGTTCCCTGACGTGGGGATCGACTAGGACCAGCCCCGTCACACGACTACAAACATGCCCATGAGACGAAGTCCAAACTCTGAGGATATCCGCCAGAAAAGAAGATATATGGATTTAACTTGTACTTCTGAAGTGAAGGAAGCGAAATGACAATGATTACTAGGCTCTTTTTCACCTCTGGAGAAGCATACAGGTGCGCAGAATAGGGCGCAGCGCCGGTATTCCCAAAAGAGCACGATAACCGCCGTGAAGTCTGGCTGACCGATTGGGTCATGACCTCACGGCGCAACGCTATCTGTACATGCCCCAAAAACGTCATGGGTAGTACGTATGGTTTACAGCTGCAGAGTCTCCTGTGCATCCGTTGTTTGAGGAGAGTAGCCCGTCATAATCGCAAGGAGGGTATCAAAACCCAGACAAAAGGTAATGACGCTCGCGCCTTTCCCAGAGCCCATAGAGTTGGCCAGAACGACCTATTTATACGATGCGTTTGACGTCAGCAAACATTATGGGAAGACACATTTATATCGCTAACTTTGGCAAGCTCTAGAGCTACGAGTCATAACGAGCGCCGCATTGCGGTCTGACGTGATGCTTGCATGATACTTGTGGGAACCCGCGGAACATGAGGCTGGTCACAAGTCATTGCCCGCACACAAAAAAGGAATGTACTGTATGTCAGAAGGAGGTGCGTACCGATCTTAGGTTTAAACGTACACATGAAACCAGCGATTGAACGGGGAGGCGCGCTTGGCACTTCCCAACACGTGACAGTTCCAAAATTGGCTCTGAGTCTCCCATCGATAGCGACTCGACTCGTTCGTTTAGAGCGGCTTTGTGGGCCTAGGCTCCAGCGCAAGCAGGGACAACCGATGGGCAAGTGACCGCAACCTGCAGTAAATCCTCATCTGATGAGATTCTACTGTAACACCACGTCTTTCTCATATGGGAGGGAGTCTATGGGACGCACACTGACCTGCACTAGCACTAATATTCATCGACATTCATCGCCAAAATGGTCACCAAAACCTCGTTATGGCCGCTGTCCATGTGAAACCTAAGAGCACTAAGTTATGCGAACCTGTTCAATCGGCTTAATCGACGCTGCGGATCAACTTCGGGCACTTCCATTGAGGTTTCGTACAGTTGTACCTGCAACGATTTCAATCCAGAAATAGGCGCCGATATGGGGTCGCATGATTCTTGGGAGAGTGTCATCCGATAAAGCTTGGGAAATATCGATGCCGCGACGAGAACGCTCTGTGGTAGCGGCTGGCCTGCAGCCACTGGCACATGTTGGAGCGACGAGACCGCAGGCTGACCTGATCGCGGCCCGGGTGAATCCGGGCTCTGACTGGTGACCGAGTCAGACCAACCAACTGGCCCAGCTCCACCGCCCCCTAACGCGTCACATGACACGTCACGTGACAAAATCTTGAACAAAACGCATTACAAATTATCGTTTACGTACTTGTGTGACATATAACGCGTACCATTATGGACATTAACATTTCTCTTATGTTTTTGATTAGCAAATGTTTATTAACTAATATAAATTACATATCCTATGTACTTTTTTTGTCGAAGTCGATACTGTAGAGAGTGGGGTGGAAAGAGCGCGCTCAGCACGCACGGCCCATCCCCGCCCAACCCCTCCGTGTTTGCGCGCCGCACCTTCGACTTCCGTGCCACCGCGCCCATGCGCCCGGGTTGCGTGCCACCCTATCCCCGTACCCCTTGCGCTCGCGCCTGCTGCCCCACTCCCTGCCCCGCTCCCATACCTGGGTCGTGTGCTGCCCGCCCTCACGCCCAGGTTGCGCCTGGATGCAGGCGCACCGGGTGGGGCAGCCGAGGCAGAGGAGTGGGGGCGCGCAGCCCTGGCGGAAGTGCCGGAGGGACACGCTTCCCCCCCTTGCCCCCTTACCCCCGCCTTGCGCGCAAAGGGGTGCTGACCCCCCTCCCTGCTCCTTTGCCTCCACCTCACGCGCAAAGGAGAGGGGCGGGACACGCGAGGAGGGGGGCACCTGCCCATCACCCCGGTCCGCACCCGAGCGAGGTGGAGGGTGCGCAGCCCGGGTGGAGCGCGCTATCGCCCCCAACGCCCCAGCTTGCGTGCAAAGGGGAGGGGCGAGGGGCTTGCCGTGGCGCATGGCGGGGGGGAGGAGGGGCGCCGGTAGGAAGGGCGGGCGAGGGGTCCCACTGTGTGGCGCAGCCCGAGAAGAGGGTGCGGATGGGCGCAGTCACTTCCTGCGCCCCCCGCACCTCCGGGTTAATCCCCTTCCCCCGAGGGGTGATCCCGCGCGCAAGTGGCTGCGCACAAGGGTTAGCACGCGCGGGGGGGTGACACCCTCACCCCCCCCCTGCGCGTGCTAACCCGTGTGCGCACGGGGTCACTGGGGGCCTGCTGCACGCCCCCCTGGGTTCGTGCACTCCACCGGTTTCCGAATCCCCCGTTCTGTGGTGAACGCGGGTACGCGGAAAACTGGAGGAGGGGGGCACCCATAGGGTGGGGGATGTGGCAAGGCGGGGGGAAGAGGGGGTGCGGCCCCCACCCTCTGTACGCACGCCCAACCGGGAATGCGGCAGAGAGGGGGGGCGCAAGGAGGAGACGGGGAGGGGGGGCAAAAGGAGGAGACGGGGAGGGGGGGCAAAAGGAGGAGACGGGGGGGGGGGGCAAAAGGAGGAGACGGGGGGGGGCAAAAGGAGGAGACGGGGGGGGCACAAGGAGGAGACGGGGGGGGGCACAAGGAGACGGGGGGGGGCGCAAGGAGGAGACCGGGGGGGGGGGGGGCGCAGAGAGGAGACGGGAGAGGGGGTGGCTGCACAAGGAGGGCGCAAGGAGGAGACCGGGGGCACAAGGAGGAGACCGGGGGGAGGGGAGGGGGCGCAAGGAGGGCGCAAGGAGGAGACGGGGGGGCACAAGGAGGAGACCGGGGGAGGGGCGCAAGGAGGAGACGGGGGGGCGCAGAGAGGAGACGGGAGAGGGGGTGGCCGCGCAAGGAGGGCGCAAGGAGGAGACGGGGGGGCGCAGACGATGCGCGTGGGGAGGGGGCGGGCGACGTGGAGGAAGGTTACTATCACAAACAGCCATTGTTTACGCGTTGTTTTTGTTTATTTGGTATTTTGCGAATATTTTATTTTATTTTTAATGCATCGTTACATGTCACACAAGTATGTAAACGATAATTTGTAATGCGTTTTGTTCAAGATTTTGTCATGTGACGTGTCATGTGACGCGTTAGGGGCGGTGGAGCTGGGCCAGTTAGACCAACCATAGCCGCCGCAAGCGGTATTCCACAAGATGAACCCACAGTATACAGTAACGATGGGGCACACCCCTGGGCCTGTGAAAACGCCCATTCCAAGTCTTTCACGCGTGGTCAGTAGTCCCCTTGAGTGGGCAGATGCCAATGTGCAGGTCGTAAGCCAAGCAACACCAGTAGCAACGACAGCAACTGCCACCTATGATCCTGCCTGGCGTGGGCACTTCACACTTGGGTAGGGTACAAAGTCGCCATAGTACAATGACAGAGTACCCATCTGTGGCGAATGTTCGTTACCCTTCCGTTTTCAGCAAGCAGCTCCGCACTTGAAAGCTTGAAAACCCACCTCGGAGTGTTTGCTTCGACATTACTGGGGCCGGAGGGTGCTGAGCTGGGATTTTCTTACCGCTCCATGGCAAAACATAAGGTGGTTATATGCTTTTATCCCTGTACATTAAGACCTCTGTGGAAGTGCACGGGCCCTGATACTGTTAACCACCCTTCGTCCGCTCATATGGCTGCCTCTCGCTCCTGTCGGCACTTCGGGGTAAGGCCTGCTATGTCATCATTCTTGAGTAGAGGGTGCCGAGTCTTGCTCGCCGTGTAACGAATTCCTTACAAGTTGGGGGTCACGAGCTCGCCTCGGCCTCATCCTGATCGAGAAGCACACTTCGTGCTTCCGCCCATTCTCTATGCAAGCCATGGCCTCTCTATTCACTGCTAGCTAATGAACTATGCACAGGACCCACACGCCGATTACCTTTTCTCCTAAGCAACACGCTGACCCGAATACAGGGAGCAAAGCAGTGACCCTCCGAGTCAAAGATATGGCGCAGAGGCCCGGGAAAACCATCCGTGAGATCAGAGCTGAGTTGATTACCATGACGATATAAAGGCCGGGGTCGCCCCCGGCCTGTTTAGGCCTTTGACCGAAACAAAAGTGTCTTCCAAAAAAAAAGAAAGTTAAGGCCTGTGCACTGTCAGCTCCCGTTTTCACTTGACCACGTCATGCACCATAAAAGCTGTGATCCGAGCCATGTTCTCAGACGTCCTGGCTTTGAGAACCCCCAGTCACACTCGGATTATGCGCTGGTGGCGGCGCCAGCTCTTTGTGCTCTCTTTCCTCGCAGCCATGCCACTCGCCAACTTCACAAGCCCCCTCGTACCGCCTTGGGATGACATACATGTCAAGCACACCTGGATCGACGTTCCACCGAACTGGGAAACCCTCGGTACTCCTTCATCCAACGCCACCATCGACCTCCACATAGCACTTGTCCCTCAATTCGAGAACGCATTGATCGATGCCCTCTATGAGGTCAGCACACCCGGGCATCCAAGGCACGTTCTTTCGATCACTCTTCCACACACAACATTGTACTTAAATGTACCGGTACCTCACTGCAGATATGGCGCGCACCTGACAAAGGAGCAGGTCGCGCAGCTTGTCGCGCCGCACTCAGACACGCTTCAGCTCATCAACTCCTGGCTTGAACACCATCACATATCGCCCTTGGTTGTCTCAATGACACACGGTGGCAGTTGGCTCACGGTCACTGGTGTGCCCGTGTCCACAGCCAACGAAATGCTTGGCGCGTCGTACCAGCCTTTAGGCCCTCTGGGAAGAACGAAACCACCATTCTCCGCACGATTGGCTACACACTTCCCGCGGTGCTGCACAATCACATACGAACCGTCGTTCCTACCACGTGCTTCGCCTCCGCGCACCCTCTGTGGCAAATACCACGGAAGCGCGCCGTCGGTGCAACTGTGGGTAGGGGGTCTAGAGATCCCGGGACGGTACTGTCAAGTCGCACCGACGAAGATGAACGTGAAATCGACCCGTCGGATCTGCGCTCACTGTACAGGACTGTCGACTATGTACCGGTCGCAACGGACAAGAATGCAATCGGCGTTGCAGGGTTTTCGGGCCATTACCCAAGCCCGGCGGACTTGGAGACATTCATGAGGACATGTCGCACAGACGCAATAGATGCAGCCTTCAGGGTCGAGAAGATCAACGGCGGCGAGTACGATGCGACCCACCCCTCCAGGGAGGCGAACCAAAACATCCAGTACACGCAGGCCATAGCATATCCGACGCCGCATACCTTCTACAGCATTGGCGGTGAGATGTCGTCGCTGGGTGGCAGCAACGAACCAGCCGAGGACGACGAATACTTGACGTGGCTCAACCACCTGATCAAACTGGAGAAAGTCCCACAAACGATCAGCGCTTCATACGGTGTATACGAGAAAACCTTTCCAGTGGAGTATACAACGGCCTTGTGCGATCTGTTTGCTCAACTTGGTGCGCGTGGCGTCAGCATCCTCTTCCCAAGTGGAAACGAAGGCGTTGGGTTTAAGGAGGATTGCCAGGCTAACGACGGCTCCGGAAGAGTCCAGTTCATCCCCGAGTTTCCCACATCCTGTATGTATCGTTTTATTTCTCTTGAAGCAGCACACTGCAGAGCCAGAAGGACACCCGCTCACCACGTTACCACGGGTTTGCAGGCCCCTGGGTCACTAGCGTAGGCGGCACGATGCGCGAGTTTCCTGAGGTCGCGGCATTTTTCTCTGGGGGCGGCTTTTCGAACCACTTTCCCCGCCCCATTTACCAGAACCCTGCTGTGCCCAACTTCCTAAAACAGCTCGGCAACCGGTATGATGGCTTGTACAAGTGCGTTATCCGCCGCGTCTCTTCCTGATCTATTCTAAATTTTCACTGTATTTCCAGCTCCGCCGGCCGTGGTATCCCCGACGTCGCTGCGCAAGCATTCAACTATTTTATTGTCGACGAGAACAAGGGCTATAAGCAGGGCGGCACAAGCTGCGCGACACCGGTGCGTTTCCCTGCTCTACCGCCAGCACCCACTGACAACCGATGACCAATTCACAGACTGTGGCGGCCATAATCTCACTGCTAAACGACTACTTGCTTTCAATGGGAAAGAAACCGCTCGGGTTCCTCAATCCCTGGCTGTACAGCCTCGGCGTCGTAGGCATGAACGATATCACATCTGGGTCTAACCCGGGCTGCGGCACCGAGGGATTCTCGGCGATCGCTGGGTGGGATCCAGTTCGTCCCGCGAGATTTGTGTCTCTTCATTTCTGATTTTCGGTTCGGTAGGTGACGGGACTTGGAACACCAGACTTTTTGAACCTGCAGGCCATAATCGATTATATGAACCAGTTCTCATCACAAGTGGATAAGAGAACGGCGATAATTCAATCCCTCTTGGATTTCACAAACACCTCACGAACCGATGTGAGACGCCAGGAAACAGACAAGTACTTTTAGCGTCAGTCCCTCCGCCGGCGAAATTCGAGCATTCACTCATAAGAACAATAACTTAAAACCCCTCAAACGCACCGATCTATGACATGGGCTCTTTTAAGATACGAAAGGACACTTAGTAGACGATATGGGCGAGCGTGGTATAGCGAACATTCCCTCCAAGTCGCAAAGATCTAGAGGTTTGATCACGTTCTACCACTATGCATGTGGGTGATCGCGGACAGACTCGCGAGATCTGCGCAGACGTCAATCACAGGGCGCGAGGGAGGGATAAAGGGAACTTGAAGGTAAAGATCACCGTTGTAGTGGTCGTCATTGCGTAGATGGATGCAGTGAGATAACTATCGATTTGGTGTGCAATTTACAATCCTTAATCCGCCTTCCGCCAGCGCCGTCCATGTCGTGCTATTGCGCATTTCATTGCAATTCGTTCGACTTCTGTCAGCCCTCCCGATTTTTCTTCTGTTTCTCCACTGCTCAGGCTCTCAGTTTTTTCCACCGTAAACCACTCAGAACTAGGGAGGTCTAGTGGAGAGTGGATCAAACAATCATATCAGCTCGCGCTAGGACGAATACCGTTCACTCTATGCGGAGAGTATTGATAGGAAAGTAAGTGAGACTTCGAACTGAGTGACAAGCCGTTTGTAGTCCCACACCGATGATCACTCGGCGATGCAACACTCAGTATATACGTCTGGACAAGGGGAATACGCGATGCATTCCGAGTCGGTTCATCGCTGTTGCTTGCCCTTCATGCCTTGTTTTCTCCCGGTGCTCTCCCGTTTTCTTCTTTTACTTTGAGTTGTATAAGGTGTTTATGACTCGGACCATTCCTAGTCCAGCGTGCCGTAGTAGAGAGGATAGATTCAAAATATAATAGGTATGAGTCTAACGACTCTTGATGACGTTTCCCCCGGGCCATTACAGTAACAATACTTCTGGGTTAATTCATATGCTGCCTCTTGCAGATACGGAGCATATGATGCACGCCTTGATATGTTTTCCAATCGCTTCTTCTCGTCTTGCTTCATCGTTTTACCCTTTCATTTCCTTGAAAAGGGTAACATACGAGGGCACATGAGGCAGTATGAAACGTCCCAGCTGAGCAAAACAGGAGAGTGATAAGTCTTCATGGTACTAGCTTCAAGCTTGTGAATAAAAGTTCTTGTATTAATCACCTAACACGGGAGGTAACTTACCAAAGTGAGCGACGGATATATCTTACCCGGGCCGCAGTCCTCGTAAAGCGATTCTGGAGAGCCTGACTGAGGACAAGGAGCTTGAAATTGAAAGTACGTTCATTTACCATAGGAGATCACGTGAACGACACCGGTGACCGGTGACCTGTGACCTAGTGAACAGCCTGCCAGATTCCGACAGACGGCGGTCACCGGTCTACTACGATCTGGAGTCGAGACGCTCTAACGGACTTGGTTGCCTCGTGCCTTCGTCGTGTTTCCAAATCCCCTTCGACTCGGATCACACTCAAGCCATTGTTCGTCTGCCACCTCCATGTCTTCGCCTTCCGGACCAAACTTGGGACCTTCCCAAACGACTGCCTCGTCCTCGAACTTCAAATCGATGCTTGATGCCGCCTTGGCCGAGTACAAGAAAAAGACCGGGAACGATCTTCTAGCCCACTGGCTCGCTGCTGAGCTGCAAACCTGCGAGTCCGTTGATGCAGTCCTGGATATCCTACGGGATCAAGCCAAAGTCTTCGAGCCAACCGGTGATCAGAAGTTGATGAAGTGGATCGATCCATTGGTCAATGTCCTTCACACGTTTTCAGACGCTCTTGGCGATGGCGTCAGCCTGGTACTTATTACGACTCCATTCCATGATAATTCGACGTTGATATCACTTTTGAAGGCTTTCCCTCCAGCGAAAGTAATCTTCACTGGAATTGGTGTCCTCTTGGTTGTTCGTGTTCTCGATTTCCTTTCCCCAGACTCCCCCCTTGACACTAAAATTCGATAGGCAGCGAAGGATTCCAGAGCGAGCCACGCTGCTGTTATTGACCTCTTTGAGCGCGTCGAGAGCTTTTTCAAGCGCCTCAAGGTTTATACTCAGATTTCACTGACCACAGAAATGGCGGAGGTGCTCGTGAAGATCGTGATTGAGTTACTTTCTATCCTTTCCATTGCGACGAAGGAAGTGAAACGACGACGAGCGAGTGAGTTCATCTGAGCCAGAGCTACTTCACAGTTCAACGTGCACCACTCATGTTTTTGCAGAGATCTTTGCCAGGAAACTATTGGGGAGGACAGATATAGAGGACGCCCTAAAGAGGCTCAATAACCTGATACAGGAGGAAGTCCAAATGGTGATAGCCCAGAATCTGAAGGTCGTCACTGAGGTGAAATATGGTATGCGGCCTGATTGACCAGTCACCAACTCAACATAACACTAAACGTTTGTCCGCTAGGTGCCGACAAAACCAACATAGCTCTGCAGCAGATGTCGAACGATTTCGAAGAAGTGAAGCGTGATGTAGCGGACGCAAAACGTGATGTGGAAGAAGCAAAGTGTTTGTGATATCCTACCCATATCGCGACCGTTGAAGAGACTGAGTATTCTACTCAGGGACAAAGATAGAGAAGGATATCCTCAAGTGGTTGTCTCCGCCGGACCCGTTCACAAATTACAACGTTGCGTGCGAGGCACACTATAAGGGCTCAGCCACATGGTTTTTCCAAGGCAAGAAATTTAAGGAGTGGATATCGATCGGGTCTCTCCTATGGATCCATGGAAAGCGTACGTTGCTCTTATCTTTGACTTTTCGAAGCTTGATGGTCTCCAATTTGCATAGCGGGGTCCGGGAAGAGCATTCTTTGGTTCGTCATTTCCCAACCATCGTGTTCAATGACAAAAACTAATCACGACAAAAAAGCTCTACAATCATACGGCATGTTATGTTGTTGCGCGATGCCGGACAAGCTTCTTTAGCGTTCTTCTACTTTGACTTTCGGGACAAAGACAAAAAACAAGATTTCCGCAACTTTGTCTCTTCTCTTCTCATTCAACTTTCTACCCACTCAGACCCGTGCTCCGAGATAATCGCACGTATATATTCTAACCATGGGAAGGGTACGCAACAGCCCAGCAATGGAGCCTTGATGAACTGTCTTCGGGAAATGCTCTTAGTCCCCTCACCGCAGCCAATTTATATCATCGTTGATGCGCTCGATGAGTGTCCCAACTCTTCTGGGATGCCCACACCGCGGGAAGTTGTCCTGGACCTTTTGGAGGACCTTGTCCGCCTGTGCATCCCAAAATTGCACATTTGTGTCACCAGTCGCGCGGAGGTCGACATCACAAATGTTCTTAAGGCACTGCCTCATAGTGCCGTCTCACTTCATGAGGAAAGTGGACAAAAGAATGACATTTCGGCCTACGTGAGAAGGGTTGTTTACACGGACAGGAAGATGCAGAGCTGGCGGGATGAAGAGAAGGAGCTGGTCGTCAAGGGGCTGTCTAATAAGGCGGATGGAATGTGAGAGGGCCCACTGTGCTTGGCTACATTTCCTTACCTTTTTTTCGTATAGGTTTCGGTGGGTATTTTGTCAGCTGGAGGCGCTACGGCACTGTTTCCCTGCAAATATTCGGTCAACCCTTGACGAGTTACCCGAAACTTTGGACGAGACGTATGCGCGGGTACTCAGGGACATCAACAAGTCAAACCAAGCACACGCCCATCGCATGCTGCAGTGCCTTATGGTGGCCGTCCGTCCGCTTCGTGTCGACGAGCTTGCAGAATTGCTTGCATTCGAATTTGATACGACCCGGGGAGGAATTCCGAAATACCGTGCGACTTGGCGGTTGGACAATCAAGCACAGGCTGTACTCTCCACATGCTCAAGCCTTGTCACCATTGTCACCAACCGCTGGACCGGCTGTCAGGTTGTCCAGTTTTCGCATTTCTCTGTCAAGGAGTTTTTGATATCAAATCGACTCACATCCTCACTTGGAGACTTCTCTCGATACCAAATTCATCCCAGATCGGCACACACCCTCCTCACGCAGGCATGTCT
Source organism: Lactarius quietus (assembly GCA_015025155.1). Lineage (NCBI taxonomy): Eukaryota > Fungi > Basidiomycota > Agaricomycetes > Russulales > Russulaceae > Lactarius > Lactarius quietus. Next base: position 51,458 of record WITN01000088.1, on the reverse strand, counting down.
TGGATTTCTTCTCCATTGTGACGATCACATCGATAAAGAGAGAGTGAAAGGACTCCCATTGGCCGGATATGCAGCTCGACATTGGGTCAATCACGCCCAATTTGAGGACGTTGCGTCGCGCGTGATGGATGGGATGAAAGTACTTTTTGATTCTGATAAACCTTATTTTGCGGCATGGATTCGGATATTTGACATCGACCCCCTGATGGCCAAGGATGGATCTGAGCCGGAGATACCATCAAATCCAAATCCCTTGTACTATTCAGTTCTTTTGGGGTTCTACGACATAGTCAAACACCTTTCCATCAAATACCCGCAGTATCTCAATGCCATTTGTGGCCGATACAGGTTTCCGCTTCTTGCAGCACTAAGAAAAGACCACTTCGAGCTTGCGGAGCTCCTCCTTGAGCATGGTGCGAATGTTGATGTTCGGGAAACGACGGGAAAGACCATACTGCTCAAGGTGCTCTCACGACCTCAACGTAACTGCGCCAACATAGTGAAGTTTCTACTCAAACACGGCGCCGATGTGAATGCCCGAGATGATACTTGTTCTCTCAGGACTCCACTACATCTGGCAGAATACGGAGGCGAACTCGGGTTAGCTGACATGCTCATCAAGCACAAGGCGAACGTCAATTCTCAGGATAGCAATGGCAAGAGTCCATTGCACATACTATTCGAGCGCCAGATGAACAGCGAAGACGAAGTTGTCGATCACGCGCGGCTATTATTAGAGCATGGTGCGGAGGTTAACAGCCGAGACCATGAAAACCAAACCCCATTACTCCTGGCGATGGGGCGTCACTGGTTCAAGCTTGCGCAGATTCTTCTTGACCACGGTGCAGATGCCAATGCGGAGAAGAACGGCAGCACCCCGTTGCGTCTACTGTTAGAAAGCTACATTCACGACGAAGGTGAAGCTCTTGACATTCTGTGGCTTTTACTAGAGCATGGCGCCGTGGTGAACCAAAAGACACCGTTACTTCTGGCAATGGAGCGGAATTGGTTCAAGTTCACACGGATTCTTCTTGACCATGGTGCGGATGCCAATGTGAAGAACAGCGACGGCAAGAGTCGCAAGACCCCATTGCATCTACTGTCAGAAAGCTGGAATCATGGTGAAAGCGACGCTCTTGACCTTATATTGCCTTTACTGGAGCACGGCGCGGTTGTGAACATACGAGACGCAAACAACCAAATGCCATTACATCTAGCAATGGGACGAGATTGGTTCAAACTCGCGCGGATTCTTCTTGAACACGGCGCAGATGCCAATGTGGCAAACAATAACGGCAAGACCCCGTTGCATCTATTGTCGGAGAGCCGGATCCATAACGAAGGCGATGCCCTGAATCTATTATGGCTTTCAATGGAGCATGGCGCGGTCGCGGTGGTGGACAGACGAGACAATAACAACCAGACAGCGTTGCATCTAGCGATGGGACGAGATTGGTTCAAGCTCTCCCGGGTTCTCCTTGACCATGGTGCGGATGCCAACGCGGGGAACAATGACGGCAAGACCCCGTTACATCTACTGTCCGAAAGCCGAGTTCACAACAGTGATGCTCTTGATCTCATAAGGGTTTTACTAAAGCATGGCGCGGCGGTGAACAGACGAGACAAGAGCGGCCAAACACCATTACTTCTGGCAATGGGGCGGGGTTGGCTCAAGCTCGCTCGAATTCTCCTTGACCATGGCGCAGATGCAAATGTGAAGAAGAATAACGGCAAGACCCCGCTGCACCTATTGTTAGAAAGCCACATTCACGACGAAGGCGAGGCTCTTGATCTTATACACCTTTTGCTAGAGCATAGAGCTGTGATGAACAGACGAGATGTGAACCACCTAACACCATTACATCTCGCACTTGGGCGGTATTGGTTCAAACTCGCGCGGATTCTTCTCGAACATGGCGCGGATGCAAATGTAGCGAACTACAACGGCAACACTCCGTTGCATCTACTGTCAGAAAGCCGTGTCCATGACGAAGGCGATACTATTGATCTTATAGGGCTTTTGCTGAAGCATGGCGCGGAGGTAAACAGACGAGACAAGAATAACCAAACACCATTACTTCTGGCGGTGCGACAGGGATGGTTCAAGCTCGTGAAAACTCTTCTTGTGCATGGCGCAGATGCCAACGCGGAGGATAACAACGGCAAGACATCGTTGCACATACTGTCGGAACACCGGATGAACGATGAAGATGATGCTATCAATCACGCACGGTTATTATTCGAGCATGGCGCCGAGGTGAACAGACGAGACAAAGACAACCAAACCCCGTTACTTTTGGCAATGGGGTGCGAGTTGTTCAGGCTCGCGAGACTTATCCTCGAACATGGTGCAGATGCCAATGCGAAGAACAAGAATGGCGAGACCTCGTTGCACATTCTATCGAAAGTCGAAATTTACGACAAAGGCAATGATGTTGGCGAGGTTCTCCGGTTGCGGTTGGAGCAAGGTGCTGAAATAAACAGACGATACAAGGACCACGAAACCCCATTACTTCTGGAGACAGGTACGAGGATGTATAGGTTCGCGTGGAATTTATCGAGACTTAACGCAGATCATTCCGTAGGCCAGTACGGCTCTCGGGAACGTGGTGTTCGACTCGCTGCTGCACAACTATTACCCGAGCTCGGCGTGGACATCAATGTACGAGACGAAGACCCCACGATACTGTCACATTCGCAGTCCAGTTTTGGCCCAGTTCAGATTGCGCAGACTTTGCTGGACCATGACGCAAACGTCAACGCAGAAATTGATGGGGACGAGACCTCATCGTCCCGAGAATCAGAGGGTAAGGAACATATTCATGCGATCGTCTCGGGATTACAACAATGCGTAGGCATGCACCTAACTCCGTTGCACTTGGCATCGTTGCACGGGAGACTCGATATCGCACGGGTGCTTCTTGACCGTGGTGCAATTGCCAACTCAGAAGACGGTTTTGGTCGCACTCCATTGCATCTGGTGGCCGAAGGTAAATATAACTTTGAGCAAGATCGCATCCGCTGTACCGAGCTACTGCTGGAGCACGGGGCCAATGCCAACGCCCAAGACAAGACCAGCGCAACACCACTGCACTTGGCATCTTACAATGGGAGGGGTGCGATCGCACGGGTGCTGCTCGACCGTGGAGCGGCTGTCAACGCCAAGGACAACCAAGACAGGACCCCGTTGCACTCAGTGACTGAGGGCAGATATCACCTCTCCAAGGACCGCGACGATATCCGTGTCGCACAACTATTGTTGGAGCGAGGTGCGGATGTTAATGCGCCAGACAAGGACAGCGGAACTCCATTACATCTGGCATCCTGTTATGGGAGCATCGAAATCGCTCAAGTACTCCTTGACAACGGTGCAATCGCCAACTCAAAGGGAAACCGTGGTCGGACCCCATTGCACGTGGTGGCTGAAGGCGGAGATTACCATTCCAGGGACAATGATGTCCCTGTCGCTCAACTATTACTGGGCCGTGGCGCAAATGTTAACGTGCCAGATGACGAAAACCAAACCCCCTTGCACTTGGCATCCTACTTCGGGAGGTCCGAGATGGTATTGGTGCTGATAAACGCCGGCGCAGATGCCAACGCAAAGAACGCCCAGAACCGGACCCCGTTACACCTAGTGTCGCAATGCCCATGTGAGTCTGGAGCTGACGTTGTTGGCGTCGCCCAGATATTACTGGACCACGGCGCGGACGTGAATGCACAAGACAAAAACCATGCGACCCCGTCAGATTTGGCATCATTCTACTGGAGGATGAATCTCACGTCTTTCTTCCTCCACTATGATGAAGGTAGACCAGCGCCCGGCCCTACATTAGGTCGGATTAGAGGGTGAACAATTTCACGGTCACCCAAACAACATATTGAGGAGCTTGGGGTGAGAGAATGTGTTACCTCCAAAGCTACTTCACTTACGTTGCATTGCAGCGTCCACTCAGGAGATGACCGTTGTAAGCTTTTCTGCTCTCACGTAGCCGACACCGACATGACTCAAGGTTCATTTTGGTGATGATATTAGGCGTATGAGGGGCGTTGCGGAATGCAGCGAAGTATCTGCATTACAGCCTGTACGAGAACGCAAAATAAAATAAAATAACAGATTAGAAGGCGATATGATAACATTATTATGCCCCTGTACAGAGTAATAAGCTTCTCCTTGTCCGTCAGCCTAACAAGCAAATATACCAGTAAGGTCTGAGTCCTGAGACGCTGAACTTTCAGATTCGGAGCGTACCAGCCTCGGTACCAGCCCCGGCCCAAGCGAAAAAGAAGACCACTGGCAATCGACAAACAGCAAAGAGGGTGTCCATCCGGGCCCGAGTCATGATTTGCATACCCCTTGGTAATAATGCCACCCAAACAGCGAGCGTGAGTACTGCTCTTCTTCTTCTGCAGGACCAAGTACGGGACAATGAACTCTACGCTTCTGAGGTGAGGATGGTTGCGGCTCGGCTTACTGAAGTTCAAGTTTGACGTGGTGTGGCTATCGTACTTACTGTACACTTACCGACGATGGAATTTACGCGAAGGGACTGAACGTATAGTCCTGTTAAAACCGATCATCCATCCTCCTCGTACCACAGTATCTTCAGTGGCCCTATTCTCTCGGAAAAAAAAAATTAATTTGGATGGGAATATGTGAGTTGAAGCGAGTCACGGAATCGATACACAAAAAAGTTGCCCTAATTTGAAGAGGCGCTCGCGCCCTGCCCACCCAAGTCTTCTCCGCAGATCTCCTCCAGCAACTTCTCAAGAGACGGGTCGTCCAACAAACCCGTCTCGCCCGTCCCTGCACGAGCGCCCACCTGTCTCGCAGCGAGCCGAAAGGCCGAGTACGCGTCCTCTACGCGGCCGCGTGTGTGTTGGACGAGCACGGCGGCGGTACGCACATCCGACACGTACAGCCGTATGCGCGCCATACAGCCGCGTAGGTCACGCGCACACGCGCTGCGAAACGCGTCGTCGAGCACGGCGGCCTCGGCAGCTGAGGCTGGGCGTCCGGTGAACGCCCGTAGAGGTGCGCAGAGCGGCTCGGATGCGGTGGATATGACGGCCTCGCAGGCACGCTTCAGGTCCTGGTCGATGGCCTACGAAGAAGGGTATTCGTGAGGATGGGCATAAGTGCAGCAGAAAGAACAAGAGACGTACGCGTTTTGCGTCGGAGAGGTGTTCTGCACGGACGCCTGGGAGGGATGTGAAGAGCGAGCCGGGCAAGAGCGTCGACGTGCGCGATAGCATGGAAGATAGGGTGTCTATGATGATGGGCTATCAGGACCCAGCCCTCGCATAGACCAAGGTCAACCCACCTGTCATACTATACGCATCGGCTCCTCCTGCTCGGGGCTCGTCCTTCTGCGCTATATCGACATTGCGCGTGATGTCCCTTAGAATTAGCAAATGGCGGACGAGAAATAGTTCCCCGTCAAAAGGGCCCTTCGCTCCAAGCGAGTCCGCAGCGTTTAGCAACGAGGCGCGGCACAGGCTTACCGCCTCCTGAGCGAGGTCGTTGAAAATGGCTGGCTGAGTGCGCTCAGAATTGGCTGACGCATAGTCGGAGACTTCTGATAAACCTACCTGGACGAAATCATGTAGCTGCGACAGCACCCAGACGGTCTTGGAAAGTGTCGGGAACCAGGTCTCCCGCTGATTAAGTCCCGCACCTTCGAATATACGGCTGATGCTCTGCTTCTCACGAATTTCGTATCCCGTCGGCGTTCCCTGTGCGGCTATACCATTTTCAGAGGAGGTTCAGCAGATTAAAATGCCGATGCTTGCCAACGAGCTTATCCGGATAAGCGAGATCTTGGGCAGTCGGCGTGTAGTATCGTATCTCTGACTGTATAACTGATTGCGCCTTAAAGAATAGCCGCGTTTGTGCGTCCTGCAGCACCATTTGCAGTAATTGTCGAATATGTAATCGACCAAGCTCGTCGATCTTCTCGCCGTCCTCTTCATTATCGTCGTCGATGGACTGATCCAGCACCATCAACGCTTGAAGCACTGTGCAGACCTCGCAAAGGACGGTGAGCCGCGGCTCATGTAGGATCCGAGGACGCAGATCGTCGTAGAGATAGTCACAAAGCGTTTCCAGGTACTGGCTGTGGGCGGGCAGTCAGATTGATTCATCACAAGAGAGGTTTTACTCACTAAAGTCGTTCCTTGCCCGAGCTGAAGAACGCACGATACAGTTCAAACTCTTCAGTACAGATCTGCTTCAGGTAGGTGCACCCAGCACGTGTCTACATAGTTTCATTACCATCTAGCTTTCAGGAGGACCGCGCAAAAGGAAACACGCACGAGTTCGACGAGCTCCGTCCTTGTAGGATCAAGTCCGCGGATCTGCTCAGTGAGACGCGAAACAAGCAAATTCTTGCGTGCACTAAAGTACGCGGCATGGCACTCGGATAGCAATGCCCCTAGTTCGTCAGGGTGGGAACGGGCGCGTCGTTCGAGCTCTCCGAGGAGCGGGGAAACCTGCCCAGATACCGTGGCGAAGCGTGTATAAAGGAGATGTATTTGAGCTGTATCGGAAACATCCTATGTATGTAGAGTTAAGCGGGAGAAGAAAAGATACGCGCCGCTAGAGCGCACCTGTTCAAATAGCCGTCGCGAGACATCCTGTGTGAGCGCGCGAAGCGAGCCTACAAAGAACATTTTGATGAGTGTCATCGCGCGGGTCATGCATTGCTGGAAGCGTAAAAGGTAGATCTCCGCTTCCTTATAATTGCGCTGTCACAAGTATGTGAGTAAGACTAGCCAGAGTCAAACACAGAAAAAAGGTCGTACATGGGATTTCAGGAACTCAATACAAATGTCCACACGTTCGACCATGTAGAGAAAGTCGGTTTGGAGGACGAGCGACTCCCCAGGGTGATTGAGCAGACGCGTTGCATGCTCTAGCTCGAGGAAATACTCCAAGGTCGTCCCAATGGCCCCTTGAAATTCCACCAACCTGTCCTGAATGATGGAAAACCATCAATCTCTCGTGAAGCCCATTCCCTGCGTTCACGGACTCACCCGTTCATCAAGCAGCTTTTGACTCGCGTCCTGCAGACTCTTTCCGCCCTCCTCCACGCTCTTCCACGCATCCATCATCCCTGCAACTTCAGCGTCGACTTGGTCGATACGGCTGACGAGTCTGTCGCACATGTCGAGGTGCTCCGAGACACGTAACAGGTGCTGTCGAAAGTGCGCTTCCTGGCTGTGTGCGACAGAGCGATCTATCAACGCGAACCAGTCGTAGAATTGCTGCGGCGTTTGCACTGGCTGCGCCGGGTGAAGCGCGTGCGCATGCGCGACGGTTGGTGGACGCGCGAGCGGTGTCGAAGGGCGCGAGCCTGGACCGAGTTTGAGGCGTTGTTGGGGAGTAGATGGGCGTGATGCAGGACCAGCCTCTTCCGTAAAAGCCTACAGCAATTCTTATGTTCGTCCAACGTCTCCTGAAAAGAGTAGAATGGGGATGGACTGACTCTGACAACAGACGGTTGGAAAACGGGTCTCTGCTCACAGGCAGCCTTCAACGCCGCCACGCTTTTAGTTTCAACATCGCCCAGTGGCGCCTTGGCTTCCCATTCCTCGATTGTTAGTGCCGGTCTTGGATTTGGAGTGCGAATATTCAGAGCAGGCGTGTTCGAGCGACTGGCCGCCATCAACCGGTTGCCAGCGTCCGCCTCGGTCAGCACGGGCGGTCACGCACAATCTTATCTTATCTTTGCTTAAACTCGACTCCCACCAGCGTTTCTGATGTCTTGGTTTTCTGTCAATGAACTTGTGACATCGAGTGGTCCTGTTGTAATCACTGATCAGCTAGCCTCACCTGCAGATTTTCTATTGCACCAATTGCTATCAGAATATATAAAGAGCTCGCCTGATGCCAAGTGCATCATCATCTCAACGGCTCAGGATCTCACAAAGTGGAAGGCCATCTCCTCACGATCAGTAAGTTGACGCTGCGGATGCCTATGATTACGTTCCACTTACAACCAACGCAGGGTCTTAATCTGACTCAAAAGTTAGAGCAAGGCTCCATCATCTTTATCGACGTCCCGACCCAACTTCCCGACCTCTCTCCATCCGATGGAGGCTCCCTCCTACCCCTGTTTAATCTCATACAAAACTGTGTAGAAAGGCTGAATGACGCCCACAATACTCTCGTCATTTTTGACGAACTCGCCACGTTCGAATGGATCGGCCACTCCGCGTTGGACATTTCGCGCTTCGCTCGTGCGCTCGTGGCTTACTGCGCAAAGGTAAGGAATTTCTCTCTTGCCGTAAGCTTACTTCAAGAAGCTTTGCTTTACAGGGCGCAATTTCGCTGGTAGTACGATACCATATCGCAGCGTCGGACGACCTCGATAGCGTCATACGGGTATTGCTGCAGCTCTCAACATACCACATCGAAGTCCTCCCACTTTCTAGCGGGAAGAGCGGTTCCGTCAGCGGCGAGGTGCGTGGAAGCTCATCTATGATCTTTACGTCATAAAACGGCCCTACGTCTACAGATTGCGCTGCACGCAGGCGTGGCGCTCCCTGGCAAGCCGCGGCGTGTCATACCGCGCAGTCACGCGCTGCAGTATCGTCTAGGGGACTATCACGCTACATACTTTGAGCGTGGAACGGGGCATGCGGTCTTATGAGGTAGGTGTTATCATCATCATATCAAGCCGAGTTCGTACCCCTCAGGCTGTGCCCAGGATCCTCAATCATTTGAGCCCTATCCCGATGGTACGGTGGCACGGACCCCCACGTGGGATAACTACGTCCGACGTAAAAATACCTTGAGTTGGGCCTCCTTTCAAAACAAAGGAACGATGTATATTGTGAAGCGGCCCTCTATGTACGTTCCACTTCGGTGTCAAGATCGTATAAGTTACAAATATAGGGATACATACATACAACAACGACTAAATTATAATGAGATCACCACCAACGTCATTATACAACGGTCTCTCGGCCTATGCCGCCTAGAGATCCAGATGGAACTGGTTCTCAAAACCGGACCAGAAGTTCTTCCAATCCCACGGACCAGCCCCGTCGCTCAATTTCGGGTGGAAACGGTCACCGTGGGCCCACGATGGGGGATTAGGCCATGGTACGCGTCGTACACACTAAGCACGGATACGAGGCAGTGAAGCGTGCCTCGTGGGCCCACAGGGTCCGCAGTCTCTTTATCCATAGCCATGGTGAGGACGTAGTCGTCGGGCGTGTGATCAGCAACGAAGAGGACCGTCTTCTCCGCCCAGTTCGTGATCGCGTCTGTCAAGCTCTCGTACACATCTGAACCTTTGCGATACGTTCCGACATTGACGTGCTGATCGAACTGCCGGAAGAACTTGAGGGAGACGTCAGTGACTTGGAGTTCGCCAATCAGGTCCCACGTTATAAGTGCGTCGAAAAGTTGCTCTGTGGCATGTAAAGTCCCAAAGTATTGTGCCTAGAGAGATGTAATTCAGCCTATGCATCTCGAGAGTCAGACGGCATCTTAGTCTCACATGACCTCCGAGCAGCTTCTCTTCGAGGAACCAACCGAAAAACGGTCTGAGTTTATCTGCGTCGGGAGGTAGGTTCTGAGTGAAGGCGAATAATTCCGCGAAGGCATCCCCGACGACCTTGAGGGTCGATAGCGCGCGATCAGAACAGGGTTGGAATGTAGCCGAATCGCATCCCAGAGTCGGGTCAAAGTTGAGAACAGAGATCGTACTTGGCGCCGATCCCTTACCCGAACGGCCACCAGTTCTCACGTCGGTAACTGTAGTTTCAGTCATGAATCCTTCCTCTTCGTTCCAGAAGGTCTGTGGGTTAGGACGATTTAGATGAGACGTCAGCTATCGATAGGATGACTTTCCTGAAGATAGTCGAGAATCATCGCGGCGTGACTCTCATACTCGGAAGCACCGTCCCCGCGGCCTATGCTTCTGCCTAGGCGAGCTCCAGACAGGAGCGCCCTGTACTGCAAGGAAGCTGTCCAGTACGATCCTCCCCAAACGGGCGGCCACCAAAGATCCCATCTATGATTGGCATTAACGATAGAAGCACGGGGTCAATCAGCATGATGCGGACTCACGAGCTCTGGTTCCAATGTAAAGATATCCATTGGAGATCGAGGTTAATTGCGGGCCAGAGGACGTCGGCCACCCAGGTGCCGTTATTTTGTTCGGGTTCTATCAGCCACTCCGCATACTTGATCAGGACTATAGCGCGAAAAGGCGGCCCATCTAAACCCGGCGCTCGGGTAAACAGATGGATAGAAGTCTAACAACGCAAACGCACCAGCTGCTGGGGCACCAGGGCGGAAGTCGGGGTTCGTGATCTTGCCAATGTGAATGTCAAAGACGGGCTCTTCGAGCCCGCCTGTGAAGACGTTCCCAGCGAGGCTGACGACGTGCTGGGTCCTGACGAGGGCGCGTACTGCGTCGTCTATTTGTGCTCGTAAAAGGCTGGTGTCTTCGTCCAGGCGGCTAGGCACTGCGAGCTCATTGAGCCAGGTGAAATAGACGCGGCAGCCATCTCTGAGCCAGTACGTTGTGAAGGCTGGAATCTGGGGATCGGGAATCGTGGGAACGATGACGCCGGGCTAGCCGAAGCATCATTACGCTCGTGCTGTGGCAGAGAGAGACTACGGCTCACATCGGCGCCAACTTTCGGACCCATCAACTCATGGAGCAGTGTGTCTTTGGAGGGGGAAGAATCTTTTCGAAATAGTCGCTAACGGCACCAGAATTGTTTGTGCGTTTCATAGTCGGAGAACAGCAGCTGGCCGCAACCCCATGTGCCACAGCGACGGCAAAGATGAGCAGCAGAGGGTGCATGACCATAGGAGGACCGGAGTCACTTTGCGAGAAGACGCGATACAGCATCGTCTCATTTTTATATCAATTCTTCGTGTGTCGTAATTGAATAAGCGAAGGAGAGCTAGTAACTCAGCTCACGGTGACCCACATCTTCAGCACAAATAGTCCTAGTAGAGAAACAAGCGTGCACAGGCTGTACAGTAGGTTGGTTCGTGATTTCCATCAACTGTCTGCGTTTCAGTCTGCAAGAATGGATGCGCGGCTTTAGTTTCACGAGTCTGATTCACTGGCAAGAAATCAAAAGGCATCATGCCGTAACTTGACCTAGAACATTAATCGGGTGTACATGCGCACGCCAACGTAGCGAACCAGTGGACCCCGCGGAAGGAATAGCCAGCACACGTCATCGTGGTGATAGCGCAGGATTATAGTCGCCAGATGGTCTGAAGCACCCTGACTTACGCTTGGAAATCTAGCACCAGCACTGGCAGGATAAGGGTAGAGAAAATTGTTGCTCAGCAGAGTAACCTAGACAAGTAGAACGTGATATTTGATACAATTGCAGTGAGAGGTCCGGGATAGTCACCGTGAAGGCGAAGGAGCATGACTGACAAAATAAGCAAGTGGCAAAGAGTGACCATTGGGTAAAAGTTCGTAACACTGGAAGTAGTGGATCAGTTCTGTCAGATCATAAGAGACTTCCGGACTAGGGAAGTAATTGATCAATGCTCTGTGTGGGTACCGACAGTTGTTGCACGTGAAATCATCGCTGGGCCTGCGGGTGTCACCGTGTCAGGGTGGTGCGGTACTACTCGGACACGTGAAAGATGGCATACAGTAGCAGGCGTAGGCGTCTCATTGCGCGTTGATCCATCGTAACGCCCTACGCCGTCCAATCAGCGTTTCGCATCAGCCTCCCAACTTAGATAAGTGACCACGCAGCGAATGTAAAGGGGCGGGCTGACTTCGGTTACAGCGGAGCGTGAACGGGCACGCGTACCGTTATTACCGCACCCACGCCACACCGCGTTTCGCGGACAAGCTGGCAGGCTGGGCTTCATATCTTGGTCCATCAGCTGGAAAAAGGAGAACGTCATCAGATCAGATAAAGGGCGTCTCGCGAATTGATCGAACGAGCGCCTACGAGCGAGGTGCGGCGCGAGCGACTGGCGTAGACACCAGCACCAGCACGCCCGGTGAGGTAGGAGGAGATCTCCCAAATACCGTGAATTCCATGAGACTTGCGCGCTATTCTACATATGAATCTGACAAAAAAAGGGGAGGGGGTGCCCGTCGGTGGAAAGACCCGTTGTTCTCCCGGAAATTCGAACCGGGAGTACCGACAGCGAGAACATCTTCCCTGTCATAATATGCCAACGGACAGAGTGGACCTTGACTCAGGAACGCTCAGAATCTGATGTAGAGCGACAGTTTGGTGTCCGCTCAGACGATGTGACGGGTGTACGTCGTTGGGCCATGATAGGCGTTGTCAGAAACCTTTCTCGGGCTATCAACCAATGATGCGGAAGTTGATGGATGCGCGACGTCGGTCTCCCGTATATTCTTGTTCAGGATAAGAGCCAACGCACCCTTGATGTCAGCCGAGGTTGAGGCTCTCAACTCTCACCCGTGATTTTCATTCCGACGTCACGGTTGACTGATGGACAAGCCTGAGACAGTGGAGCTTCTCATAGGGCATAAACACGAGGACGTGAGCGCGTATCAAGCACAAGTGCAGAGGTTGTCGCTTAGGGGAAAAGAGACGATGGTAACGTCATGAAATATGGAAGGAAAGCAAATGGGTTGCACGGCATCGCATGCGGCGGGCACATGGTAAGTGGATAGTAGCAATATAGCACTGCAACTGATAGGGTGAGATGTGGCGGCACGCAACGAGTGGAGGTCTTACTAGACACTGCGATGTGCGGTGAAGCTACATTACAGCCCACTGTCTTATGTGTGCTGTAAAATAGTTCCAACTGAACGTGGTGGCTAGATTCTTGAGGGTGGTGACGTCGGGCAATTCGGACATACTTTCCTTTTTGGGCACAAACAATCTCAGCCAAGACTTCCGAGTCAGCCAAGAGACACTGTGCATCCTTCACTGGACTAATGACAGGCCAACTACTCTGTACTAGCACCCGATGCAAGAAGTAAGCCAGTTCGGTCAATGGGTTTTCATTAGTGCGTATCTTCAATTACTCTAGATCTCTCGGTCTTATGACTCGAACTCGAAGAAGGCGATTCCAGTAAAGTGACGACGGCGTTCGCATGACACACCCAACCCCCCAAAGATCATTTTTCAATATGTCCTATTGGAGCGCTCCAAGGCGCAGCAAGGCGTGGCGAACTCACCAGCCGGATGTACAGTCTGTATCATCCTTAAAACAGTATGCGTAAGAGCAAGTCATGCGCATCGCGCGCGTCCCGTCTCCACCATGACCCTTGCGCTCGGAAGGAGCTCACTCACATTAATAATCCATCCTCTCCGCAGTGACGCAATGCGCCATACACGCGTCGATCGAACGAGCGCCCCTACAGCTCGGGTGCTTAAGTCGAGCGTCACAATAGCAGCGCGCCGCAAGGTCGTCCCATTCTTCATTCGCGTCGTAAACGCCAACTCTACTCATGTTTTGCTCGCCTCTACTTCACTTCGGAGGGAACGCCTCGTTCGTTGGCTCACTGTACGTGGACAGACGTTAAGGGCATTGGATACCGCGGGTGTTGGAACGGTGTTAGAAGCGAAAGAAGCTGCAATAGTGGGCAAGGCGCCTCAGTGGGTTACTACAAAAAGCACATAACATAATTCTTCCGACGAATCGGACGTGAAAGCCTGGCATACAGCAGCGCCCAACGCATAGTCTGTGGATAAGTAAAACGACATAAGTTCTGCGACCGCCGTCGCCCTGCTGCTATCAACAAATGTTTATTGCAGCACGCGCGATACGTGAAAGGAAGAAAAAAATTGAAGAAATGAGAAAGATCATAGCGCGGACAAACTACAAATCCTATACAACAAGAAGAGAGAACAGACGCGAGGTCACAATGAAGCACGTATGAATTAAATTTGGATTCACCGGGCACGCTTGGAGATAGGGGCATATGCACGCACATACGGGGGGATTTGAGCACCGTCTACGTCTCCGTCATAGTCACGTCTACTGACGTTGTGCCGTCTGCTGCTGAAACATCCGCCGCGGAGGTAGCGGCAGCTCCATTCGGTGCCTCCTCTTCTACCTTGTCTGCTTTGGAAGGTGCCGTAGGGCTCGATCCAGCTGGGGTACCGTTTGCGCCCGGTCCCGTCTCCTTATTCGCGCTGAGCATGATGTGCCACTTATCGACAAGCGCCTTGGCACGCGCCCGGAAGGCGAATTCTTCGTCGCGCGGGATTTTATCCGATGGCTGCAGATGTATATGGCGCATGACTTTTCCTATTTTCGAGTACTGGGGTACTGAGGTGAACAGCTGACACTCGGGAAGACTAAGAGACGAACAGAGAGATAATGGATGTTCATCTTGTCATATTGTTCGATGGCAGTGAACAAGTCGTTGCATGCGGGCATTTCCTATTAATCCTGTTAGTTTGAAAATGACATGAACAAAGGAGAGATCGACCTCCGGCTTGGGGCCAGTCCCTTTATCATTCAAGAACGTCTTCTGGAGCTTGTGTCGCCAGTCTCTAACGCGGACTGCTTCTGGATCGCTTGCCACATCTATAGAACGTGCATATGGAAAGGCGAGGGAGTTGAAAGCACATGAGTACGCACGATCGTCATCCTTTTTTGGTTTTTTAGCGGCAGGCGGGGAAGCGGCGCGTTTGCTCGGGCCTGCATCATCATCATCATCCCCATCAGCCTCTGCGGCTCCATCATCCTCAGACTCGACGAGCGCCTTGCTCCTGGCGCCGTTGCGCTTACCAGCTGTCTTGCGCTTCGTAGAATCCGCGTCCTTGTCTTTCTTAGCAGAGCTCTTGGAGCGTCCCTTGGCCTTCGCCTCCGATTCGCGCTTGCGCTTCTTGGATTTAGATACGCCTTCGTCGGCGTCAGCGTCGCCATCGGCGTCTAAGCCGTCCATCTCCGCATCGAGTTGATCGACTTCGGCATTTGCCTCTTCCTCCTCTGCATGGACACGCTTGAGTTCTTGCTCTTCCTCCCACTTGGTTGGGTTAAGGGCGACTTTGTATCCATCGAGCAATTCGCCGCTGCGCTTGCTGGGCTCGCTTATGAACGCTTCGATTTCGTGGGTCTTCAAGCGTGAAATGTCCTTTGAGACAAGCCAAGAGCTTGGATGGCTTAAGGGAGTGCAAAAATGGATACAACGTGAAACTTACTAGTCGCCTCTGGGGAAGAACCGCACACAGTAAAAGGACGACTTTTTGTTTTGAGGGCGCTCCCTAAGCACCTCTTTTGAGAGATTCTGGGGATCCACGACCTGAAAACAAAAAGATCATAGGTAAGTGAGTAGCTCAGAAAGACGACAAAAGTAGAGCGCACCATGCCCGGCCAGGGAGGATACCCGCGTAACTTCGCGAGGACAATATCGCGAATCTCATATGTGGTCTCCTTTTCTGACTTTGAACCCTTAACCATGATGCTCTGAACGCGTAGACGCAGCAGAAAAGTCGCGTCGCTTTGTGTGGAAGAGAACGGGGAGTGATGAGGAGGCGGAGAAAGGGAGTCAAGGAAGGCAAACGCTCTCTCGTCGCTCTCGGCTTTTTCCATACTGATCATCCGGAACTTGCCGTGAACATGCTCAAGGCCCGTGCGTCCGTGGGAATTACACCTCACCCTCAACATGTTCGAGCCAATCCGTGGCGGCACTCGCGGTGGTCAAGGCGAGTTTAAATGGTCAGACGTCTCTGCGGACAAGGATCGCGAGGTCTGCCTTTCTCATAATATCTTCATTCACACTGAACTCTCACAACGTGCTCAGAATTATCTTGGCCACAGTACCAACGCACCTACTGGTCGCTGGCAGAAGAACAAGGATATCCATTGGTATAGTCGTGATCTCCAAAGTACATCGGAAGAACGCGCCGAGGAAATGCGTAAAATCAAGGAAGCAGAGGCAGAGGCTCTCTCAGTCGCTCTGTGCGTCACTCACATTTCCTATTTCTTTTCCTCAAATATTCAATCCCCCCTCATCTCATTCAGCGGCTTTGGTCCATCATCCAAAAAGGAAGGGTCGTCGAGCACGCCGGGTACAGGCACAAACGCCATACCAGTCCCTGCCCGCACGGTAGAGGATGCGGACGTTAATCCCGACGCAGCTGTCAAGGCAGCTGAGAAAGCAGAGCGGAAACGGCGCAGAGCAGAGCGCAGGGAAGAGAAGGCAACCAGGAGAGCCGAAAAGTTAGCACGCAAGGAGCAACACCGCCCGCGCGACGACGATTCCTCCTCCCGTTCTCCCTCGCGGCGCTACACCCGCTCTCCCTCTCCCCCACGACGCCGCGATGGGTCTCGTGGTCGTGCTGCCCGATTCCAGCGTAGCCCCCGCTCGCGTTCACCACCACATCGACGGGAATTCGAGAGACGTTCGGAGTTGCCACCCCGCCGGCGGTCCCCTGATGATAGATACTACGATGGCCCTGAACGTAACCCTGAGCGTGCCAGAGACCGGGAGCGATGGAGCCGCAATGCCAGGCGATAGACGCCTGGCGAAGGTGGGTGAGTAGACGATTAGTTTGGGAGGTGGGTGTACCGTCTGTGCTCTCCCCGTGCGTAGTTTATCGTCAGTTGAGGTCCATGAGGCGTTCATGTATACATGTATTCTGCTCCGCAGGTATCATAAGAGGCAATCGTAGCAGCACCTGTTTTTGCCACCGCCTCCGGTGTCTCAGGATGGACGAGGGACGATCTTTTACTACTTCACATTGGGTTAGTTGTCGGGTTGTTCGGTGCTAGAGCACGTCTCACGTCTTGTCTTCACTCACTTCACTTTCCTCTTTCCATTGGGATCAGCGCCACAGTCATGACGAACCCCATGGCCCATCAGCTCGTACTTGACACCTGAAATGGTTCGTGCTGTCGGAGTGACTGAGGCAGCGTGTATCATCGCCTGTGCTATGGGGGCTGAGCTATCCGGCGATGACGTTGTACACGCTACATAGAACGTGTCCGACATAGGGGTCGGGCAAGAGGCAACCGGGGATCTCTTCTCAGGCTGAAACAGCGTTTTATTGAGCTTTGCGTTCTGCATGATTGTTCCAACTAGGCATGGCGTTCATTCGCCGGAAAACAGCTGGAAGGAGAGCGGGGGGAGAAGTGCGTAATCACCCTTTCCTGGCGCTCAATATTTGCTTCACATTTAGGCCCAAGAGACATCAACTCCCCAACAACATGCTGGCGTTCATTCGCTGGAGGGAGAGCAGGGGGAGAAGCGAAATCGACGCGTAATCGCCCTTTCCTGGCGCTCAATATTTGCTTCACATTTAGGCCCAAGAGACATCAGCTCCCCAGCAACATGGACGAGAGGGCAGCGGCCAGGCAGTTATTATTAGCACCCAGCACTAGGACCAGGTACCGAGGACTCGTGGTGCGATCCAAAAAAGACATATGTTCTCCTGACCGTGGTACGCCGATGCTACATGCCCGCTGCTGCGTGTACAGTACTAACTGGCGGCACCTACTAGCTTTACTCGCGAATCCCACGGTAATATCTGCTCAACCATTTCAAATATTGCTTCGGGGTTCTTCCCCTCTGGCGCTACGATAGATACCGTGGCTGACCTTCAAGTTTTCTGCTGGTCTAAAGAGAAAAAAACAGACAATCGCGTAAACCTACGCCCAACGCTCTACAACTGCGCTGCGCGACTATTCGTCACCGGGAGATACGTACCCAGGGTCGCTTATCTCTGGAAATAAGTCCTATCTGGACCCAGCCAGCGCACCGGAGAATACCACAAGTTGCGTAGTATTTCTTGGCAAGAAAAGGGGGCTTTTGCGAATTCCTGGGAAACCCGCAACTGTGCGGCAAGCAAGAAGACTGTCAAAGAGCGACGCTAATTGCGCTTCTGTGATATGGTGCCTTCTTTTATGCTCACTTTTTGCTGTTCCCAAACTAGAATTCGTCCTCGCGAGCAGTACTCCCTGTATGCCTATTCGATCGATAGCCGTGAGGCATAGCATCGCATTGCAGCTGTCATCACTGTTAGTTCGTCGACATCAACTATGGTCGATGCGGCGTGGGTCTAATCTGCCTCGTTGTGACGTACCTTTAACCCCCCAAACTTCACAGAATCAACGGCCACGTTAATGTTCTGATATGAGTAGTTGCCAAATGCTGTATCGGTCATGGCCGTAAAACCCTTTCATTCGCCCCTTGTCTCCCCGAGTCACTTGCCCTGTGCGCCTGCTCTCGTCTGTTCTGGTTTCCAACGTCGCTTCTTCCCTCTCCCGATATCTGACACGGAGCCTTTTTCAGCAAAATTAGAGCCGTCTAGTGCCACTTATTTCCGTGGACGGTCTCCTGCCTCCCTGCGGATCAGCACTCCCCACCTGTAGAGAGAAGACGGGGGTGCCAGCAACAAGAGGAGATATTCCCCTTCAATGTTCCCTAATGTTGGGTGAGGTTCATTTCGTCGTCTTTTGTCCATCAGCAGAGAGAGAACAAGAGTCGCACCAGCCAGCCATTCCTGGTAGTCGTGGTTGCGTACCCACGCGGCCGGCGGTCACGATTAGTGAGCCGCGGCCTAGGGGAGAATAGACAATGACTCCGACTCGGAAACATGACGAATCTGGTCAGTCGGCCACCAACCCATGACGATCGTCGCTGCTGAGTTGAATGGTTATGGTATATTTCTTCCGTAAGGGCAAGCCTAATGACAGCCTAATCTATTTCCGACTCATTTGCGACAGTTGAGGCGTCCTTCTTTGTTCTATATTTCCGCATCAGGGACGACTGACCATATCCTCCGCCTTAAACATATCGCACTGGCCTCACCTGATGTGCATGCATGTGATGGGTAAACCTCCGGTCATCACACTAATATCTATTTCCTGGCGGCGTAGCAATTCGGGAGTGGCTCACCTGCCGACTATCTCATTTACCTGGGCGACCCGCAACACGTTCCCAGTCGACCGACTACCATGACCCGCATTTGGGCATTGCTGATCAGTCTGCCGGCAGTTTTACATGCCTCGCGCAACTGACAGGCCGGCCTCCCGTTTCTCATCTCATTCATCTCCTTCATCGATAGCGCTGGGCCACTCGGCACGTGCAGGCGCCCGTGTTTCGCTCCTCCTCAGCGCACACCGCACGCACGCAGCCCTTCATATCGTCCATGGAATGAATGTGGGATGGAGCTAACATATCCGATTTCATTCCGCCAGCACATACCTTTTCTAGCGTCGCAGGGATGCGCGTACGCTCGCTCGCTTTCTGGCTCTTCACGGCTACAAAAGGCGGCTGCTAAAGGCCCCAGAGAAATCTCATTCTTCTCTCCCATATTGTGGACCTCCCCTCTACGTTCGTAGCTTGTGTAACTAACAACCCCCACCGCGTACTACACTCCGACACCATGGCGACCCCGGACAGTCGGATGTTCCTCCCGCTCATGTTCGCGGATAGGACGGGCTCGATTTATGGCTCGGAGTTCGCTGAGCTGTACGACCGCATGTACTTATGCGTACGCCGTACGCACCGCGATTCCGACGGCGCGTCCCAGTACGGGATATACAACGCCCCCGTGACGCCGTCCAACTCACCCGCCGCGATCGTTGAATTTGGCTTGACTGACCCCATCGGTACCGTCACGTTCAACGGCCCCGGCGGGACAGTTCGGACACACGCGATGAGTTCGTATCTCACGATCGTCGGAGGGTACGTCGCGTCTGTCCCCCCCCCCCCCCCCCCCCCGCGCGCGCCTTGTACGCGGCTCTGCTGACGCTTCGTGTACCATTAGTCCCCGCCATCGTAAATTCACTGCCTCCGACGGGAAAGAATATACTTGGGGCTGGCGAACGAATACGGAAGACAGCCTCGAGGAGTGGACCGTGAGTGGTTTTCTCGCGATCTTAGTGCCTGTCTCGCCCGCTCAGATGTACGATACGCCAGTGTGTCAACTCGAACGGGGAGACCGTCGCGTGGTATATGCTCTGCGTGCCTGGTGAGGTGTATGAGAACTCATCAGGCTGCGCGTTTGGCGTCGATGAGCTTAATCACCATCTCGCAGTAGGTGAGCAAGCGCGCAATGTCATTATTCCCTTCAAGGCCGGGTTGCTCACTGATCGCCGTTATTTGTGTGAAGAGTTCCTCGCTACGCTGCTCATCATGCGATATATTGCGAGTCTAGACACATGAAAGAGCTTCTCGGCTCGTCGCGACGTCTATCTAATTTTTGTTGTCATCGATGGAATCTTTTCATTTTTATATGTAACGGATGCCCTGTAATTAACAGACTGTGTACTTGTTGTGTGAGAACGTTTGTTCTCCATTGAGAAGAATTAAAGCTGCGTCGGTCCCGCGTGACTCGGCATGGTCGGAGACGCCCACTGCCGAACGGATATTGGACAGCTTTGTCATCCCGAATTGAATCTGAGCTGACAGCCTGACTCGAATAACTGTGCCTTCCACACACCTCACAGCATTCTGCACAGCGATGAGGCCTAGGTCTACCAATTGTCCACTTTGTATTCGCTGCCCGGACAACATGGCTATCGTTCCTAGACAACCGAGTCAGTATACGTGGACCCACTCGGCTCAATATTCGGCCGACGCACATGTCGGAGAGGTACAGCAGCTACTTGGCTTGCTTGCCCATGCACATGCTTACAGTGGGTCGAGTCAGTTTTTGCGCAGCACCATGGCTGATAGCTCCGAGCACCGGCCTATGACTGCGCTACGAGTCGACTACTAGCTGGAGATAGCATAGCATATGGGGCCGTGACAAGGGCGATCCTTTCGCATTTAACAGCGTGTCCGCGGTCCTTAACGAGTCAAAAAACTTGAGCACGTTCCCCTACCACACACCACCCACGATCCAGCCTATTCTCTGCTACGCTTGAACGAACGTCATGGGACCTCCTACATCACCATCATCAGGCATGCGAAAGGGCAATACGGGATACTACGTACCCCAGCCAGCACGGCCCCAACAGAACCCGCCGCCACCAAACATGGTTCCCTACCCACCACAGTATCCACCACAGTACCAAGCACAGTACCAATCGTCGTCATCACGGACGCCGTCCCGCCCGGTCTCTGGTCGCCACCGGTAAACCGGCCCGGCTACTGACCGCTTCTTTCCCCGCTTCCCTTTTGCCTCTTTCCCCACATTTCTTGTCCGATCAGTGCCAGTGATCGTCTATCCCCTCCCCTCATCTACACATACATATATATATACCATTATACCCTGGGCTGTGCATCACCCTTACACTCTACATTGTGTACGTGCCTGCCTGCCCTTCCCGTTCGCAGACCTGACTCACTCGACGTCATCGCTACGCAGAGGACTTGTTAGTACGCGCCACGAAACTACGACTCGACAAAGCGATACCCCAGTTCTCGGTCCCGCTGATATTTTCTTTTCTTGACAACATCTTTCTTCGTCCAATCCTTGATCGTCTACCATCCCATTGCATTCGTATTTCACTATACCCACCCCTTGCATACTGCTTTGCCAGTGTGCAAGACCTGACTCACTCCACGTCATCGCTATGCAGAGGACTTTCCAGTACGCGCCAGGAAACTACGACTAGGACAAAGCGATATCCGAGTCTCGGTCCCGTTGATATTTTCTTTCTTTTCTTGACACCACCTTTCTTCGTCCAATTCTTGATCGTCTACCGTCCCTACATCTACGCATACCATTATACCCACCCCTTGCATTCTGCTTTGCCAGCTGTGCAGACACCTGACTCACTCCACGTCATCCTATGCAGGGGCTTACAAGTCCGCCACGAAACCCACGACTCGACAAAGCGATACCCCAAGCTATACCCCCAGTCCCGGACCCGCAAACTCGATCGCCCTGCCACCGCCGCCGCATGCCCTCCAAACCCGCCGTTTCTACCCACGCGTCTGTTTCTCCTGCCCCTTGGTGCCCCACCGGTGAGACATTTTATCATCTACATTCGGTCCGCATATGGGGGGAGTGAAAAATTATCGCGTACGGTACGTTGTTCGGTCGGTCGATCTAATACAACTGATGGGTAGCCTCAAACCTACGAGCAGCTTGTTCTCGCCCTTCGAGAGAACAAGGCTTGCATACCCTCACGGCCAACAAATTCGAGAGAGCGATGGCATGACGGCGGCATCGGGCATCGGGCATTCGATTTCGATTTTCGATTTCCCCCCTTTTTTTCTTGATTGGGTACCGGGTTCGATTACCGGGTCACCCGCGTTTTTTCCCACCCCCTACCCCAGACGGACAGACATACGGACATGACATGATGGACCTTCTTCTGCTAACGGTCATGTACATATTGATCACACATACACACACATCCCGATTGCACAATACAGTGACACGTTGATGACGGCATGTGAAGAAGGCGCATCTGCAAAGCTGCTGACCTATGACCTATGAGGGGTTCTTCGAGTTACAGCAGCCAGGGCAGCCTCGTGAAGGGAAGCCCTACAGTATGATTATGCCACGCATGTATTACTCTAGTTCGATTACGATAACGCGGAGCACCGTGATGGCGCACGCATATCTCAATCTCAAGTTGTTTTTCGTTTTCGTTTTTGTTTTTTGAATCTATCCTGGATTTATTCTAAAAATAAAATAAAGAGCAAGCGGGGTATTCAAAGATACCCGAGCTCTCAAACCTCCAACGCCAAAACAAAACAACTGTTAGAGAAACGTTGTTGCAGCAAGCCAAACGGCGAGGGATCCGCACGAATTGAATTTGAGCATTGTAATACGGCGCGGGTGTCCGAAGAGAAGCGCAACACTCGTTTTCGCTTCAGAAAATTCCATCAATATAATTATGCGACCATGTAATTTAAGATTTTCAATAACGTTACGATAACGTTATTACGACTTAGGGGCCCGCGAGTCTGGACAGTCCAAGTCCAGACATTCCAAGTGGCGTTGGGGCTTCCCATCCATCAATGATGGATTATTGACGGGGGTTGCATGAGCCAATAGCCCAACAGAACGATATCGTGGCAGGCTCGCGCCCATCCTCGCCCTACCACTTCTGAATGATAAGCAAAATTGACTAAAAGTCGAGCAAGGTCCCGGGCCGAGAACCAAACCCTCGAATCGAAGAAGCAACCTTCCAATTGAAAAAAAAATAATAGAAACAAAGAATACAGTTCCAAGGTACACTTACATAGAAGAAGCGAAGTTTCGCTGAAAGTGGAACGAACGCCTTCGTGTGAGATATTTACGGATATATATATATATATGAAGTGATGATGATTATTACTGCTAAAACGTGATTGCGGCGCACTGCCGTAAAACAAAAGGGCGCTTGGAGGGAGGAAGGGAGAGGACTTGAACCGACGAGAGGAAGAGAGAGAAAGCAATGGAAAGCGAAAAAAAAGCGTGCAACAAAGCGGATATATGGATACATGTGATAAATGTGCGAGAGAGAGCAAAGGGGGGGTAAAAAAAATATAGAGAAACATCAATCACGATCGTGAAGAAAGCATGAGGTGGCGGTCAGAACCCGAAGTTGGCGATTGGAGCGCAGCCAGCGAGGGCAGCAGCAGAGAGGGTGTTCTAGGCGGCGGCGGCGGCGGGGTAATCCCGGAGCTCGCGCATGCCCTGGCGAGCTGTTCACGGAGGTCCTTTCCGCGGGCATGGAACGCCGTACAAGGCCACAAGGCATTGAGGACCTCTGTGGGCATTAAGAACATCTTTGCAAGTTCGAGCGCATGCACGAGGCCGCTATCGCCCTCCCACAGCGCGAGGCACCTAGTACCCAGAAAGAAATTAAATACGAGGTGCCCAATGGTGAGGAAAGAAGGGAGCTTACGTACGTCGCCACTTGGTTGGTGAACCAGCCGATTTCGAATGGACGCCGGAGGAAGATGTGCGATGAAGCGGGGGTACTACTTGCGGGAGTAGCGGCGGGCACCCTATCTCCAGCCCCGTGACGTGTAAGGAGCAACGAGTTCTTGACACGCTTCGCTACTTGTTCCTGATAAAACACTATTTTTTTTTTGGACAAAAAAAAAGGGAAAGAAAAAACCAATCAAAAAGTCAATATTTAACACAACAACGCGCTAAACAAATCAGAAAAAAAAAAGACCATAAATGGTGAGAAGCCCGAAATGGGCGCGAGAGACAAAAAGAGAGGAGGGAACAGGAAGCCAAAAAGGGGGATCGGGTCACTTACGCCACTCCTCGGCCAGTCGGCGGTTCCAGACGGGCTTCGTCGCTCTCACGTCGAGATCAAGGAGTAACCTTTGCCGGAAAAAAAACAAGCCCATCATCAGTCCTTTTTTCCGCATGATCAGAAAGATGGCGCGGGTGAGCTGCTTTACCTTTGCGTGAGATATGTCACCTCGAGGCGAGTGCTATGCAAAAAAGTCGATCATCAGCACCAAGGAAGAAAACACGGCGTTGTGTGCCCGGGTAAGGAGATGGCAGCGGCCGCGACGACTCACTTTGAAATGAACTCCCGACACATGTAGATGAGTGCGGTATCAATGTTGCAGACGTGCGCGTCCAAAGCATCCTCAACCACGCGTGTCTCCACGAACGCAGCGCAAGCGATCCGGGTACGATCCTCCGTCGAGAGGCGCTCATCCCAAAAGCGCACCGTACAGTTCCACAGAAGCATGCTGCGGCAATATAACGCCCAAACCGAATCCTTCCCCGACTGCACGTATTCTCCGCGCTGGTGATACTCCCCCGGAAAGAGCAGCTGGAACTATGATAGAGAGATGTACTTATTAGTAGAATGCGGGTGTTTTGTTTGATAGAGTGTGCACGCGCACGCACATTGGACGATTCGACGAGAAAGAGGGGCAGCGGATCGCGCTGCTCGGCTGCCCGCGCGACGGTATGATTCGCGACAAGCACGAGCGCACTCCAGCACAAACGGCGAGTCTCCTCCGCCCTGATCTCCTCCGCGGACCAAAGCGGGTCCCACGCGGGCTGGAACGCCCACGAAGACGTACTCTCCGCGCCCGCGGACGGACACTCGCAGCGCTTGAGCGGGGTGACTCCCTGCGCAACAGTCGGTACGCCTGACGAGTGGTCGAGCGTATCGTGGTCGCGCGCGTCGAGGCCCGTCAGGTTTAGCGTCTCGATTATCTTGTCGAGTAGGACTAGCGCTGCGTCTGCTTGCGTGTCGTCGTGCTGTGGGTGCGCGGACGTCTCGAAGAGCGCCAGTACCATCGCCGCTTCTGCGAGCCCCAGGTCTATCCAGTGCATGTTCCAGGATTCTTGTAGGTGCACCTGCGCCATATCGCGGAGTCTCAACGCTTGCGCGCGTCCTCTGGCGCCGAGCTCGATTTCACTTGACCGAACGAACCTGGCCATCGCCAGGTAGGCATACACGAGTGCCGGCTGCATGTGTGCACGTGCATGTGTGTCAAAGAGGTTAGGGATGAACCATTGGACATTGAAGAAGGTGAGCCAATGTCCGGAAGAAGCGAACCTGTGAGAGCGGAGATAAAGGTGATCAGTGATCAGCTAGCGGAGGCTATTGTGCCTAGAACACTCACAGGACTTTCAAGTCGTGGGTAATGTCTTTGAACCTAGGGGAGGCGCGGCGGACGCAAATGGTCGACAAATGGTCAGGCGGGAGGTGGGTATGAAACACGTGCATCACCTACGCTTGCTCACGTGTGAGGGCATAGGTTTCAAGAAGCACATCCCACCACGCTTTGCGGGCGCCCGGATCGTCGCTGGGGGGTGGTGAAGGATCGTCGTACGGTGGTGTTTCTGGGGTGCGAAGATCGGATTCAAACGGATGAGAGAATGATAGCTCTGGTGATATTTCACTCTTTAAGGTCTGTTGTTGCTGTTGTGATGTCGACGCCACTTTGGCAGATGATGAAGGCGATGGCTGCCTCTTTACCGGGTCCGCCATAATCGTGAGCGATGGGACACAAAGAGAAAAGAGGTGGGTGGTTGGATTCGGGGGAAAACTCACCTTTACATAGTACCCGTCAGGGAACGACGGATTACCCTCTACAAATGAGGAAGCTGGGGCGGGGGGATCGGTCTCGGACTTGTTGGCCTTGTGATGTGCAGGGACGAATACCGGGAGGGTCATGGGAGAGATCTCATCCTCTTTACAATCGGCACGCGCAGCGGTACCCTCATCAAATGTGTCTGCGCGCCGCTGCTTTTTTGGCTGATTGGGCTCAGATCCGTCCGATTGACGCTTCTTGCAAGATCGTTTGCGGGTGCCAGGTCGTTTATCGGGGCCTCGTCGCTTAGGGACTTTGTCGTACACACAATCGTTACCCCGCTTGAGACAATTTTGGCACTTTGGGCGAGTAGAGTCGCACCTTATCTTGCGTGACCGACTATTGGCACCGGGCGGGAATGGAAACGTATGGTAGAAGCGGGACTTTTTAAGTGGAAATGCGAAAAACCAAAAACAAGACAAAGCGACCGAGAGGTCACGCACCATTGGCGGCAAGCTATAACGCCCGATGAGACGTTGCGCGAGGCAGTGCCGGTTCTTGGAGACGATGGTACATCTGTGAGCCCGGGAGGGGCAGCGGGTTTGGGGGGATCCACGGTTTCTAGGGAGGCCAACGGCGGTGGAGGAACAGGGGCACTTGAAGTGGGGGACGACTGGTGGGACAAGTTGAAATGTGAAGTTGATGGGGCGATCTGAGGAACAGATGTCGGGGCGTCAACTGAGGTGGCGAGCCTATTGAAAGCCGGATTCATGAGTGAGGGAAAGTGCGGCATGGCCAGCTCGTAGGCAGAAGAAGTAAATGACTGGGTGCGTAATTGGACGGAGCTATTATAGGTCATGGCTGTGTTCGGAGGTTCTTTGGGGTAGTCATCAATGTGTGCCCCAAAACCCTGAGATTGTGCGTAGTACTGAGCGTTGTGAGGAGGAGCGATAAGGCTATCGGGAGGCAATAAGGACGCGGAGGCTATTGACTGATATCGGGCTTATGAGTGGACGATGAGATGAGCGGGATTGTGAATTTCACGGAAGGAGATCGAGAGATGGACGCACGTTCCGTGGGTAGAAAAGCAGTAAGCGGCTGGTCAAAGACAGGAGAATGGAGCTCTGATTCTTCTTCACTTGACTGGAAACCCTCGAGCTCGAGGGGGATGACGCCCCTCCGAAAGGGCGAATACTGTTCATAATTTGCACTCGCGACCATGCTGCTAGGGATAGAGGGGAGGAGGGGGCAAGGGGCAGGAGCCGCAAGGAGAACTGCTAATGAAGGAACAGAGAGGGTTAGCACAAAGTCAAGTGGTGGATAGAGTACAGGACGGAAAAGGGCACGCGTTTCAGGTAAGGAGAGTTAGGAGGCTCTCATACGCATGGGTTTGGTGGTCACATAAAAACTTATATATGATACATATAGAAAGTGGGAATCAAAGAGAGAGGAGAAAGATCGACCTCTGCATACACCTTCTGTGGCCGTCAAAGCTATGGCGGCTAGAGTGAGATCGGCACGGAAGAAGCGTTAATAAACGATAGCCTTTTGAGGATGATTTTCTGCTTAATTGTTTTATATAGGACCCGAGAGAGAGAGGGAGAGAGAGCAGCAACTTTGACAGTCGGAGACGGACGGACAAGAAGTAGGAACAAGGGTCGACTCTCTAACAAGTCGGGGGCCGTGCGTGCCCAAGGGGGTGTGTCGACTCACTGGCGCTGGGCTGTTCTTCCTCCACGTGACCGATATTTTTCCGGAGCAACGTTCCACACGTTCGTTCCAGGCGGCCCAAAGTCAGACAACGACGACACGAAATCCCATATATCGACAGTTGACGGACAATCACCGGAAAAACCTTGGGCAAGAACCTGTCTTTGCGAGGAAGGAGAAAGGGCAGCGCCTCTGCTTTCAGTTTGTGGGCATTTCATGCACATCTAGATACTACAGTACTTGCCTTTTGCGGTTTCCAGACGTAAACGCAAAAAATGCATAGCGCCAATCTGGCGGAAATGCTCGAAAGTGGGCCACGCTCCGGCCACATGGGTGACATTCGTAATCTCCGCGAGCTCGCACCCTCGTTGTTGCCCGGATTGCCTCATCCGGATCCGTTCATCATCTCTCCGCGGGGATGTCCCCCTAAAATGATACGTAGAAATGTTTCCCCTGACCCCCTAGTAAGTTAGAACACCGCCTCTCCCCCGTAAACGCGCCGGTTCGGGGCTCCTATTGTCCCGGACACCGGTTACTTAACATTCCCGTCCGCAGCTCGTTTGGCTTCGATAAACGCCGCCACATATAAAAGGGCAAGTCGTGCCACAAACGGCGACTTGTACTGGGAGAGCCAAGGTAGGTGGGGCACCAGGTCCAGGACCCCATACCAAAACGAGGGAAGAGATGGGACTCGGAGGTCTTGGTAAACACTCTGAAACCCACAGGCACATGGGTGCTGCCTGCATATGGTATCGTACCCACATGGTATCACAGGAGGTACTGAGCGTCTCACCAAGTATCTCGTCATAACCCCCAATTTACTCAGCGTAGCGATGTCAAGGGGCAAAGAGAACTGACCCTTGGAGAAGGAGCATCGAACGATATAAATTATGCCAGAAGACCGGTGCGGGTTTAGGCAGATAGACAGGGATTCGGAGCTCAATGACTGGCTGGGTGGAGCCAATTCTATTCATTCATCGATCAGCCAATGGATGATGATCTGCCAACGCCTCATTGGCTTGACCGACGGGCAGGTACAGAGATGCCCGTAGAGTCTGCAGGGATGAAGAGATTACGTAAGCAACCCGCCCGGGTATTTCGGGTGATGACAAGTTGGGATAGCCCTTGTCGTGGAGGATGGTTTCCGCAGCAGCCACGACGTCGCCTTGGATTCGATAACCAGCCTCACGACGTTTCCCACCGCCGTGCTTGTGGTACGTTGCGTTGTAAGAGAGGAGTTTGTAGCCAGAAAACGCCAAAGCCGCCAGCCGCGGATACAAGGCACACATGCATGACGCCCATGTTATTCTTTCTTTTTGTTTTGGGTTTATCGGATACTCGCAAATTGAGTCAAGCACGACGTCGGGAACCACGGTGTGAGGAGGAGTGAGCTTATCGTCAGGGGCAGAGCCCACGCACCTGGGTGAAGTGGACATGCATAAGCAGCGTGTTGTTGGGCGTGTTCAGGTGATGACATCATCGGTCGGGTGTCTCCGTGTGCATGACTCCGTATTGAAATGGCGAGTCTCCGTACAGCGAAACTCAACTCTGGTCCGTTGCCATGTCTCTTCTCTCCTTCCTCTTCTGCTGCTTACGGCCTCGCTCCCTCCCCAATCATGTCCGTACTTCGCATCTGTTTCCCGGAACATATCTAATCTACAACTCCAGCACGAACCAGACGAAAATTCTCGTCTCATCCCTGCCTCTGACAATGTCCCGTCTGTCATCTGTTTTTTCTCAGCTTTTGCTCTTATTGACGCTGTCAAAAAGACCTGCCGCACGGCATGTCATTATCGACCAGCAGCGCATGAAAGAGCGCCTCGGAGTGATAGTCCGTGCCAAAGAGGGGTAAGTCTCCCTGCACGTCCATCAATTATGATTACTGTATGTCTACTTTCCTTCTCCGAAGAAAAATGGTCAACGTCAACGCCCCCTTACCGTTCAACCTAAATAACAATACCCCGCACCGACCCCATACGCAGCAGCCGCTGCAACAACAACAGATGCGACTCGATCGCTTTCGTGCGCGCAGGGGCTCGCCGCAGCCCTCCTTCGACACGGAACGTCAGTCCGTCATGAGCTCGGCGTCGGCATCGGCGTCACCGTCGCAGGAAACATACGAGGAGACGGCTCGGCGACCAGTGCTGAACGTGCGCATCGTGCGCGCAGGCAGTGCACTTGCCCGAGGACGACCCATCACACGCGATGCTGCTACGCCGTCATCGGAGCGCCAGCGACAGGAACAGGAGGGTAATGGCCCTGCAGAAGGAGCTGGGCCTGAAGGCTGCGCAGGAGGAGAGAACGGCACTGCGGCTGCGGTATGCTTCTGTTCTACTTGCTCTGAGTTTCCTTTCGCTGAGTTTGGTTAGGGTGCTATTGCAGGTGACAGTGCGCAGGCGGCGGCGCGGAGACCTACAACACCATTTACGATCCAAAACGTCGGGTCGCTCTCGCAGAGCTGGGGCGATTGACCACGATGCGAGCTTTTATTTGTGCAAGCGACACATACCCTGTTATGTTATGATATCCGATGTCATCCATCCATCCAATCCACCCATCCATCATCGTGCATACACGTATACATGGTCCTTCTTCTCTTATCATTCACCACTTCCACTCTCATATCCCTGTGCCCATTTATATCTCCCCCAATTCTGATCTGTATTCACTAACTCACGCAACAAACACACTCACGCATGTCGTTAATGTTTGTCTGTTCTGTCTATATCCCAAAAAAGGATCTTATATTTCAACTAATTGACACATTTTTTGCTCAAATGTACGTGCGCAGATCAAACGCGGGTCAGGCACAGCGCCCAAAAAAGCTCGGCGAGAACATACAATGTGCCATGAGGTCCAGGGTCATCCTGACCGGTCCTACCCGCCGAGATAATACCCATTTCAAAGCAGAAAATGGTAGAGGGACCCAGGCACAACACTTACTATTTCCCGCAAAGGGCTAGATCGTTCCTTGCCAATCCAATCGATAATCGCATTCTGCACGCCACTTCACGTATCTGAGTTGGGAGCGACAAGTCGGGAACTCTCGAGTTCGCTGTACCTCGAACGCTGGTTCCTGAACGCTTTGTCATTCCCTTCCATTCCAGTCATTCCTGGGGCCACATTTCTCACAGCGAGGCGCCGATCGAATACGGAGGACGCAGCTAGCCTGCCAGCCAAGAAGGGTGTTGCATGATCCATCAGAAATCACGGATTAAGCCTATTTCGACTGTCTACAAACGGATTTATTTTGTTTTCTTGGCTGCCTCTGATGAGCACGCCACAGAGTACAATGCGGGGTTGTACAGTACAGTATGCACGAGTAGTCCCTTCTATTCTTCGGAGACTCCCGAGCCCGCGATTCCCCGTCTGCCGCCACCACATCCGCCACGGCCGCCGCCGCCGCCACCGCTCCAGCCCCAGGATGCACCTTCTTGGAAAGACGTTTCGACTTGCGGCATGTGATACTTGACGCCGCCTGCAAGGCAGTAGGGATTACTCTCGGGGTTCTGTGACAGGATTCAGGATAGGTGTGACGTACGTTTGGATCGACGTCGCTCGAGGATAGACATGATTCGCGCGACGGCCTACTCGCGCCTATTCAGCTGCTCCCAGTCTCCAGCAAGAAAGAATTCGGAAACGGATACTTCCATCAGCGTCGACACCAATTCCGAGTCACGGATACACAACCTTCACGTATTACAGTACCGTTAAAAGCGAGCCCACAGGCGCGCGTAGGCAAGAAAAGCGCCAAGCCTCCCTCCGCAAAAGTCCCGAAACGCTATCTTTCTCATGCGGAGCGTGCTGTCGGTCTTCACGAGAACCGCTACTAGGAAGCTGTCGCAGTCGGACGAGCCAATTACAGTACCTCGATTGCGCGTTTGGGATCGGTGAGGTCCAGCTCGGTTGGAGGGGGCTGCGGACCGGGCGCTTCGTCGACCTCCCGAGTCGTTGTTGCGCGCGGAGTGGTAGGGTCCGCGCTTGTGTCAGGGACGGCGCCTTGAGGGTTCTTCGGCGGTACACCACTACGCCACGGTGACCTCTAAGAACTGCACGACGAGCCGCTCGGCGCTATTTATCCTGCGTGCCTGCCGCGAAGCCTGCGAGGGCGCCGCGTAGAGCGCGCTCGCGTGTTGAGGATTGTGCCCGGCGCGCTGGAGGGCCGCATCTGTGCCAACCGTGTCTCCAGGGGCTGTCGTGGTTCTCGCGGGCCTCCCGTGCTTATACTTCTTAACGATCGCCCAGACGCCGTTGAGCAGGTATTCTGACGCACGCCGTGCCTTGGTTTCGCTCGCTAAGTGCGCGCGCGCGAGGTTGAGCTCGCGCTCGAGCAGCGCCACGCTTTCGTTGTCACTTGCAACTGCCTGGAGTTGCTCTTTGAGATGAGCGGCCTCAGGTTCCGAAGCGCCGATTTCTTCATTGGCGGTCAACGCTCCGCCACTTACCTTCTCCTTGGGGGCCCGTTTCGCTGATTATTAGGTCAAAGTTGCCAGACCTCAACAGACGGTATTTGGATCGTCCAGGGCCTACCCACGGGTATACCCGATGCAGCTTGTTGGGATGACAACGCTGCGAAGAACTGGTTGTCTCGAAGGGAAGTTCCACGAGGTCAGTGATTCAAGAGCGTCTATTTACCAACCATCCTTCAAGCTTCAAGCTTCGTGCACACCTCCTGGATCGTCATGGGCACGGCTTTGTTATCGTTCGGTGCCTCTTTCAGGTCACGTAGCAGGTCTGTGTTTCATAACGTCAATTCGGAATCACATTTGTCGGGGAAGATATCATATACACACTATTAATATTGTGCCTTTCGAGAGTATAATGACTATTTGTACGCTCTCCCCTTTGAATAGAAATTTTGGCGTAGGGTGGCGTCTCATCCATACCAATGAGATCAAACGGAAGTTGGCCAAGTATCTCGTCACAGAACGCCTGACGACGCTCAATCTCGGCAGCTTTTGACTGAGTACGAATTTAACTAGCGTACGGTGAGATTGATGCACATACGAATGGTCCAACATCACTTCTGAGAAGCCTTGTCACTTTCTGTGGAAAGTATTTGCTATGGAGACGTAGTCAGGTCGCTCTCCTCAAAATATATAACGCCATAACGCACATAAATTCATTCCGACAAAGGATTTCGGCCATAGTGGCTCAATAGGCAAAGACTATGTTATGTGGACGCTCAATATCAGAGAAAGTGAGATGGAGAAAATCTGCAGATAGCTATGATAATCTACCTTCGACTCTATGACAGACGATAGGTTGTCCTTGATTGACGCGACCAACGAACGAAGGTCTTAGGAAGGGGTCAGACGGCGCTCAATCGAGTCGAGGGGTAAATCTGGCCTTGTAGGATGGACTCCACATCACATTCACAACGGAATCGAACAACTGAAATAGGCAACTGCAACAGACAGAAATTACCATCAAGGACATATGTGACTTCCTCAATTCGCCAAGCAAACTAGGGAGGACAACCCAAGCGCTAGGGCAGTATCCAGGAGTCTATCATAGGCGATAAATAGGCGTGCCAAGTTCGAACATACCTAGCATCGGTACATATCGATCTTCCCTCATTCGCACCATCAACGCCTGCGACGAGGGCGGCGTTTGTCGAGTTCTTGACGCACGTGGAACTCGACGACCCTCGATGCCGGTCGTAGGACAGAGCGCTGGTGCCGCGTGGACTCCACGATGTGGCCGATCGATTACAGGTGCGCCTGTGCCGCGCGGTGGAATGCAACGCCCAACTCAGGGGGAGTTGTGGCCTGTGGTCCTGTCGAGAAGTCGTGTCACGAGCAGATCGGTGGGAGAGGGGGAGAACACACCTTCTACGGTGGCTGCGGTGGAGGGTTCAAATGAAGAAGCT
Organism: Lactarius quietus; assembly: GCA_015025155.1. Taxonomy (NCBI): domain Eukaryota; kingdom Fungi; phylum Basidiomycota; class Agaricomycetes; order Russulales; family Russulaceae; genus Lactarius; species Lactarius quietus. The sequence continues at coordinate 18,032 of WITN01000088.1, read as the reverse complement.
TCGCCATCAGGTTATACTTGTTGAACACAAAGATCGTCTAGGTAAAGAACAGAAGATATAACGTTCGAGTACTAGTGCGCAATGAGTGGAGACCAGATATGACACCTGGTCGCGCACCTCGTCCAGATTCGATACATTGTCCTTTCTCAAGCTCCGCGTGTCCACAAGGTATGCAAGGAAAGGGCTGCGGCTTTCTCGATTCCTATCTCTTTACGGAGAAATGCCCAGAGATTTCCCAATTGTCGGTGAGATTCAGCCCACCCAGTCGTCGCAAACAACATGTGTAGCCACACCCCTCTATGTCAGCCAGCCAGCGGAGGTGTCCAGGTAGTATGTGACCCAGGAGCAAATCTCCGTCTTCATGTTCACGGTGGAGTTGATCGAATCGGCACGCCATTGCAACTGCAAGCATAAACCGGCAATCTCCGTCTCTCTCACGCTGCAACGCACAAATGATACTGTACAGCCTGAATACGATAATTTCTAGCTCATCTCCTTACATCCCGTTAAACGAAGCTCACGGCCTCGTCAATTTACGAGTCACTGTGTACGTGTTACATGCTGCACATTCCGTACACGTTAACTCTCTGGGGCTTCTAAAGCGAGACGCTCGGCTGACTCGGACTACACTCGCAAGTACAGTACATGCCTCTAGGTAGCCTTAATAGAAGTATCAATGTCAATACTACGGTACGAATCGAACATAAGGCGAATAACCGACCTGTAACCGTATGTGGATCCATGTTCTGCGATTGGTTACGCACCATGCTGCGACAACAAGGCTGCAATCTTGGCGTATCCGTTCGCTAATGCTTCTTGTCTTGGGGTCCTCCCGTAAACATTCCGAGCTTTCACATCTGCACCACGGTGTAGTAAGAGCTCAACAATCTCAAGATATCCATACTTCGACGCGACGTCCAATGGTGTCCTCAAGATCCTCGAGGATGCGTGCAAATCAGCGTTATGACCAAGTAATAACCTTACAATGTCAGGATGTCCAGAAAATGACGCAGTGTACAGCGGGGTCCAACCATTCACGTCTCGGGAGTTCACATCCGCGCCGTGCTCGATTAACAATTTTGCTACCTGGATTTCCCCATTTCTCGACGCCAAAGCCAATGCGGTCTCGCGACGATCATTCCCTTCATCGACGTCCGCACCGTGTTCAAGCAACGAACGCACGAAGTCAATATGTCCATTCTCCGAGGCGGTGCGCAGCGAATGTTGCTGGTTTTGGGAAGTTCCCACGTCTTCGTGTGACTGTGACAGATTCAACACATTTGTGTGCAGATTCTGTGGAATGACCGACGAAACAGATGGATGCAGCACTTCATCCGGAGACGATGCAGATCGGGAGAGAAAGCTTGCGACCTCGAGCCGTCCATTGTCAGATGCCAGTTCCAACGGCGTCTTGTCGTTAAGGTTACGTATGTTATAATCTGCGTCACATTTCACAAGGAGCTTCACAATGTCGAGATGACCCTGGAGTGATGCCAAATGCAAAGGAGTGCAATCATTCTTGTCGCGAGAGGACACATCTGCGCCATGTTGAATGAGTAGTCCCACCATCTTGACATGCCCCCAATGTGACGCGAAGTGTAAAGGACTCCAACCGGCGTTGTCACATAAGGCTACATCTGCTCCACGTTGAATGAGGAGTTCTGCCAAATCAACATGCCCCCTATATGATGCCAACCGTAAAGGACTCCAACCGTTGTTGTCACATGAGGCTACATCTGCATCACGTTGAATGAGGAGTTCTGCCAAATCGACGTGCCCCTCTAGTGAAGCACAGGATAAAGGGGTGCGACCGAGGTTGTTACAAGAACCAACATCTGCGCCATGTCGAATGAGGAGTTCTGCCATTTTGACATGCCCCCCATGTGATGCGAAGTGTAAAGGACTCCAACCGTCGTTGTCACATGAGGCTACATCCGCACCACGTTGAATGAGGAGTTCTGCCAAATCAACATGCCCCCCATATGATGCCAACCGTAAATGACTCCAGCCGTCGTTGTCACACGAAGCTACATCTGCATCATGTTGGATGAGGAGTTCTGCCAAATCGACATGCCCTTCTAGTGAAGCACAAGATAAAGGAGTGCGACCGAGGTTGTTACAAGAACCGACATCTGCGCCATGTTGAATGAGGAGTTCTGCCATTTTGACATGCCCCCTATGTGATGCGAAGTGTAAAGGACTCCAACCGTCGTTGTCACATGAGGCTACATCTGCACCATGTTGAATGAGCAGTTCCGCCGTTTTAACATGCCCGTTTTCCGATGCCGCATACAAGGGAGTCCGTCCATCGTTGTTACGAGAGCCAATATTGGCGCCACTGTCAATTAAGAGCTGAACGACATCCAAGTGACCATGTTGAGCCGCTCCGAGTACGGCAGGATAACCTCCTTTGTTACGGAAGTTCACATCCGCACCCGGTTTCAGTAGTGAACAGGAGACCTCCATGCCTCCCACTTCCGAAGCCCACGCCAATGGACTGTCGCCATCGGTGTCTAGGAGGTCGATATCTGCATTATGCTTGAGTAGCAACTGCACAATGTCAATACGTCCTTGGAGCGATGCTCGGTGCAGGTAGCCCACTCCGAGCTTGTCTAGCACATTCACATCCGCGCCTCGCTGAAGAAGTAACAACGCAGTGTCGATGTCTTCCTTGAGGAATGCAGCGTACAACGGACTCCCGTAATACCCTCCTCTGGCATCTGCATCTTTTGGGTAGGTAGCCATTAGGTGTTCTATAAGGTCGCGAAAACCACAAAGGATAGCATAATACAATGGCACCGCCTCGGGCCGTTCTGGGTGCGCCGTAGGCATTTCTCCTCTCCAGGGGTCGTCCATGTCAAATATCCACACCCAGGAGGAGAAGTGTGGCTTGTCTGGATTTAAAAGTTCTTCCATGGCGATCTGGATAGTTGGCGATACATTCTCAAACCGGCCATGGTCGACCCAGTGTTGGGCGGCATAACTGGAGAGCGGAAAGTTCGTAATGCTGACTTTGTCGATATGGTCGTCGATATGGAGTAAGACACTAAGGGAAGCTTGAGCGAGGATGGTATGTGCCAAGTGGGGGACAATGTGATAGCCAGAAAGATCCTCGTTCGCAGTGGCGAGGCGGTCCGAGATCAGGAACTCCTTTACAGAAAAGTGAGAGAATTGGACAACCCGGGAGCCGTCTACGTCGACGACGCTGATGAGATTGGAGCACACTGAAAGTACGGCTTCCTCTGCATTTCCTAGTCGCCAATTGGGGTTAAACTTGGGAAGTGTTCCTGCATCGAACTGAACTGCCAAAATCTCCGCAAGCTCCTCGATACGAAGTGGTCTCATTGACACGGCAAGACATTGGAATAGGCGCTGCGCATACTGTCGCATCTCTTCATCAATCGCCAGTAACGCGTGCTTGTATGTTTCGTCCAATGTCTTCGGCATATCGTCCAAAACGCTTCGGATATGGGCAGGTAAGGTCCGACGGAGGATCTCCAACTGGCAGAAAACCCATCTGAACCTGTGGGCAGTATTTATTGAGCACTTCTCACGAGAAACCATGCGGGATCGCTTACATCCCGTCCGCCTTATTTGTGAGTGTGTCGATCACTAATTGCCTATCTCCCTCTGTCCATCTTCGCATCCTTTGATCAGAGTAAACGACCGCATTGATATAGGAGGAGATGTCTGCTTTTTGTCCGGCTTCATCGTGAAGGGATATACGGTACGGCGCCAAGGGTTCAAGAATATTCCGAATGTCAATCTCGGCGCGACTAGAAACGCATATGTGTACACTCGGAAGGTTTAATGCGACGGCATGCTCCAGGAACTCGAGCACCTGTTCGCGTGGGGTTGGGATCCCAGATATGTTGGGGCATTCATCGAGAGCGTCGATGATAACAAACATCGCCGGCTGTCCTGGCACTGTGAGCATTTCCACAAGACATTGCAAGAGTGCGTCCTCTGATGGTTCGCGTGTGCCTCCGGCGTGATTCGAATATAAATGGGATAAAATTTGATAGCAGGGATCAGACTCGGCGCTGAGCTGAAAAACAAGAGAGGAGAGGAGACCGCGTAGGTGCTGCTTCTCGGTGTCCCTGAAATCGAAATAAAAGTACGCCATCGAGGCTAATCCCGCCTTGCGCATGCCGTCGACCCTGTGTATGATTGAAGAACTAGTAGAGAGTATGAATAGCTATAAATGAAGGTAGCGAGCACGGCCTACAGCAATATGCTCTTCCCAGAACCCGCTACATGATGCGGAATGAATAAGAGCCGTCATAAGCTTATGTTGAAAACGCACGTTTGCCATAGATCCACAAAAGGGAATACTTCGTGATCCACTCAGCGAAGACATCCTCTTCGAAGAACCATGTACTGGTTCCGCCTCGATGAATTTTGCATCCAATGTTGTAGTTTTTCGACGGATCAGGTGGGCAGAGCCAATTCTTGGAGTCCTTTTGTAACTGGTCGCCTGTAACTCATGTAAGCACAATCAGTCGACAATGCGTCGATTGACAACGAACGTCTCATCTTGTTTACGTCGCTCGCCATTTGTTGCATTGTGTCTATAATCGTAGTCAGCTTGTGCGACATCGATTTACGGACGTGTCAATAGCATACCCAGAGCCTTCTGGACGCCATCAGTTGACGCTTTACCATCTACCGAGACGAGATGTCAGTTGCACGTCGTTAGCGGAGTGAGCAAGCTTTACGTACCATTCATGACTACTTTCACATTATTCATCAGTCCATGGACCACTTCGAAGGTTTCAGCGACGGTCATTCGGCCTTCCTCTTGAGTGAGACGATCAAGCCTCTGTAGCACGGCCTCTATCTCGCTCTCTCCAAGCAGCTTCTTTGCAAATTTCTCTATACCGTCTTGAGCTATCGTGCGTTGACGGTGACGATCCACTTACTGAATCTGCCTTGTTTAATTTGCTTGGTAGCGAGGGCAAACACGGAGAGCAACTCGACCATTATCTTGACCAGGATATCCGTCATCGAAGTGGTCAAAGGGATATCGGTATAGATCCGAAGGCGTTTGAGGAAGTTTGCGATACATTCAAACAACTCGACAAGCGCATCGTAGCTTGAGCTGACGCCGTCGGCTGTCTGGGTACACGTGTCAGGAAATACGTAGGTGGAACATGTCAAGGGATACGCACAGTGATTAGAACATCTACGCCAACAAATATTGCCTGCGCTGGTCGGAACGGCACCTGTAGGGGAACGGTGGAAAGGTCAGGAGGAAAAACTAACGCATTCAGTTCAATACACTCACAGCCTGAGCTTGGCCAAGAACGCCAGAGAGCACATGGATGACCTGCACTACGGGACTAAGCCAGTTGATCAACTTGCGATTTCCATCCCGATAGACTTTGAATGAATTCGCCTTCTCTTCAAGTAACTGAAGAACGTCATCGGAGGAATCGCGGCCTCGAAGCTCGTCGACAAAAGGGTGCTTGTCGAGTTCTACACCGATCTGCTCGCGGTATTCGACGAGAGCTTTATCCATGATCGCTTGGAAGGATGTAGAAGGCATTTTGCTTGCGGTCCCTCAAAGAGATACACTGGGCTAAGTTGGCCAATTTGATGATCGTTGTGCGAGCGAGGTGGTAGTGCGAAAGGATTCAGCGCCGCGATTGCGATGACCGTGACCTCGTGACCGAGCCAAGCAACCTACGGCCCGGATGTCCAACATTTTGTTACACCTCATTTTATGTGACCCCCCTTCTCATCGTCCGACGCAGCGACGCCTCAGAGGATGCGAACAAGGAGCTTGGGCTGGCCCTCGTCCCTGACGAGATCGGCTACCTCATCGATGCGTTCATATCTGGCAGCAGTCCCATCGTACACAATCTGACCAACGCTTCAGAGAGTTTCATGGTGAACTGGGAGCGTTGCTAGCACAAGGTCTTTAACGACCCCTGGACGACCGACGGTTCACCCACTCATCCTCTCCATTCCAAATGATCCGCAACACGGAGAAGCTGGACCCTATGGGTACCATCTCCGCCTATTTGGACGACGCTGCCGTCCTCTACGGGGCAACCACTTGCGCTGTGGTGTCTCTCGCGTGCGCTGCCATCCTTTCCGAATCCCGAATCCCGACATAAAAATGACTATGTCACGTTACCCCGTTGCTGCAACGGGATGGGGAGGCGAGATTCACCGGAGGAGCCATCTGACGCGGCTCGCGGCCCAAGGTGAGCCTCACGGGCTTCTCAGTGTCCAACCTGCTCATCCTGGGCCATGTACAGCCACGGGAAGAGGACTTTGGCCGCCCTGCGCTCACGCCAGCGCGCTAGACATTATACTCAACGGACCACTCGGTGCTGCTGAGTTCAGCGAATTCGGGCGATCCACACTCGCGGGGTACTTCCGCGCTCTCGCAGAGCCTCTGGCGCTAGCACGATACGCAGTTATCACAACTTGAAGCCGTCGTCCTCGCGGGTAACCTAGGCATCGTACATTCACAGTTCGCGCAAAAGTCCAAGATCTCACCCGGCGCGCGTGCCATCGTCTCGCGTGAGCGCTTCTCGTTTGCCGTTGTCGTCACCGCCGTCCGGGAAGCCCCTGCCATGGCGCGCAGCGACGCTGCTCGCGTGCCAACGTATTCCATTCGACGTGACGCTCGCTATGTACCTTCCTGTGGACCACGACTCCCCGTTCGATTCGTGGAGGTAACACGCGCGTGCTTCTCTGCTATGTGTCGTCTTCAATGCGTTCCTCCATCGTGTCACTGGCCTCACCGCACACGAACAGATCGCCGGCCTGTGCCAGATTCCCGCCTCAGATCTCACTGTCAGGCACGCATCGTACAGCTTCGACCTGCGTGCAGGTGAAGCGATAGCTCTCAGCAAGCGCACGCCCCTCGTACTCCTCTCTGCACCTGCCGCAGCGCGATGGCTGTTGCCGATCCGGAATCGCTGATGAACTCCGACTCGGACGGGGCGCGCGCGGGGCACGGGCGGCCGGGACCGGTCACACTTCCTATTCGAGTCCGTTCCTCCAGTTCCTTTTCCAATCCAATCGCCAATCGACAACAATCACCAGAGAGTTCCTATGCACTCCACTCCTAGTCATACGCACTTGGTATCCTTGGTATCTAAGTTGAGTGGGGCGATGCCAAACTCTGTCGGCTGAGCGAGGTATCTTGAACTCTTCTCACATAACCTCTCTTTACATCCCGCTATTGGTCCTGACGTTCTTGGCCATTGGCCCTACTTATAACCCGGAGGTATAACCCCTCCGGGAGGGCTCTCATGGTCTCACTACGACGTCAATCTGATTACTTACTCCCTTGGGCGGTAGTTATCCTACCGACCTTACACGATGGCGAAGTGTTGCGACCGGTTTTGTCTCACCGTACATACTGCTCTAGGATAGATTCGTACAATATCTGTTTGTCCGAGTCGGTTCTGGCGCTTTCATTCATTCATTCAATTCTGAGATCACATTTCTTGCAGTGAGGCGCCGGTCGAATGTGGGAGACGCAAGCCAGCCTGGCAAGGTGTATTTCTCCGTAATCGTGCGATGCGGCACTATTAGTAAATCGCGGAGTGTCTCAAATTCGTCTGTGTATGTCTCGAACGGGTTTATTTCTTTTCTTTCCTCTGAACACCCTGCTATATACGCACACGAAAAGTCCCTTCTATTCCTCCGGGACTCCCGCGTCTTCCCCGGCGTCTGCCGCCGTCACCGCCGCGGCTCCGGCTCCAGGACGCACCTCCTTTAAAGGACGCTGCTTGGATGACCGAGTCCAATCCTCGACCTGCAGCATGTGATACTTGACGCTGTCTCCAAGGCCGTAGGGGTTGCTCTCGGGGTCCTGTGACGGGAGTCAGGATAAGTGCGAGCAGAACTCTTGATGAGCGTACGTACGTTTGGATCGACCACCCGCTCGAGGATAGACGTGATTCGCGCGACGAGCCACTCGCGCGTTTTCAGCTGCTCAGTAAAGCTGCCATTCTCCAGCAAGCAATAATGTGGGAACGATACTTTTCATCAGAGAGCGTCAGCAACACCATTAGCACCTCAGGGGCCTCACATACCGTTAAAAGCGGCCCATGGGCGCGTCGGCGAATTACGCGTAGGCAAAAAAAGCGCCAAATCCGCCCGAAACGATATCTTGCCCTTCGAGCGCTGGCGGTAGTTCTTGCAGTGTTTCTGCCATTTGCGGATCGTGCTACCCGTCTTCGTGATCGCCTGCAGGAAGCCGTCGTGGTCGAACGAGCGTAATACCTCGATCGCGCGTGCAGGATCGGTGAAATCCAGCTCGGCCGAAGGAGGTTGGGGACATGGTGCTTCCTCGATGTCCGAATCGTTGCGCGTGGAGTGGGCTGTCTGCGCTTGCGCTACGGACAGCGCCTTGAGGTTTGTCTGGCGGTATGCTGCAGCGACCTCTAAGAGTTGCCCGACGAGCTGGTCGGCGCTGTGCGCCGCGGCTGTACGGAGCGCACTCGCGTCTTGCGGTTCGCGCCTTGCGCGGGCCCTGTCTCCAGAGGCTGCTGCGGGCCGTCCTTGCTTATACTGCCCAACCATCGCACAGACTCCGTTGAACTGGTCTTCTAGGGCACGCCGTGCCTTAGTTTCTATCTCTAACTGCTCGCGTGCGAGGGAGAGCTCGCGCTCGAGTTGCGCTACGCGTTCGTTGTCATTGATGGCATCTCCGATAACCACCACCTCGGGTTCCGAGCGTCGTTTCCTCTTTGTCAAGCACCGCTCCGCCACCCGTCGACTCAGATCGCTTCGAGTTCTGGGCAATTACTGCAAGGAATCCGTCATCTCTGAGGGGAAGAGAGAAATCGGCGACGACGTACGCGATCGTTCCACGAGGTCGGTGAAACCGGACTCAAGAGCGTCTATTTTTCCGACCAGTCCTTCAAGATTCGCGCAAACCTCTTGTACCCTCACAAGTACCGTTTCGTTATCGTTCGATGCCAACCGTGAGTCTTTCAAATCGCGTAGCAGATCTGCATTTCAATCAGGACATTACACCTGCTAAGGAAGAGATCGGATACGAACCACTAATATCGCGCCTTACGAGAGTATGGTGACTGCTCGTACCCTCTTCCACAGAAACAGCAATGTGGATGGAGGGTAGCGTCTCGTCCATTCCAACGAGATCAAACGGAAGTTGGCCAAGTATCTCGTCACGAAACGCTTGACGACGCTCAGCCTCGGCAACACTTGACAAGACATAAGTTTAACTTGCGTACGATGAAATTGATAAACATACGAAAGGTTCGACATCACTTCGGAGAAGTGCAGACACTTTCTGTGGAAAAGAGTTGCTATCGAAATGTAATCAGTCGCTCTCCTTGGAGTTAATATCGCCATGACGCACAGAACTCTTTCCGAAGAACGACTTCAACCATCGTAGCACCATAGGCATAGATCATGTTGTGTAACTGCTCGATATCTGAGAAGAGCCCTTGGAATGGAGGCTAACTTGTAGAACGTTAAAATCGTCAGAAAGGGTGACAAGACCCGCGTTGAGGGAGTGGATCCGTCGAAGAGCGTGCAGGCACTGGCTCGTGTGGGTATTCTAGTGGAAAGGGAGGAAGAGAAAATCCGCAGATAGCTAAGGTACCTTCAACTCCACGACAGATGATAGGTTGTCTCTGATTGACGCGTCCAATGAACGAAGCTCTAAAAAATGCGTTAGACGGCGTCAAATTGAGTGGAGGAAAAATCTTACCTTGTAAGATCGGCTCTACATTCAAAATGGAGGCTGGATCGATGTAAGTGAATGACTCGAAGATTGTACAGCAACAGACAGAATTACCATCAAGAGCAGAAGTGACTTTCACAAGTTTCCTAAGCAAACTTTGAGAGGACAACTCGAGCGCCACAGCCCCATCTATGAGTCTATCACAGGAGATAAATAAGCGACCAACGTGCGTGTCAAGTTCTAACACTAACGAACCCGACATCGGCACATATCGATCTCCCCTCATTCGCACCATCAATAAACTGCTTTAAGGTCGCCCCGACACGAAGGAGGCGTTCTTGCAGTCCACCTTTCCTATGACATGAGCATCTACGCAGAACGAAAAGCACGCGACTTACGAAAATCCTCTACTGCGCGGCATAGCGTCTCACCGGAAACATAATGTCCAAGCATGCGTGGAGTCCCTCCGGCGTCCATGGCCCTCAACACAGCCAGGGACATGAACTCGCGGTGAATCTGCACGCGAGAGGCGAGGTACATGGCCCCGTCTACGCTGTCGGCAAGAGCAGCACATTTATCGAGTTCTTGACGCACGTCTGAGACGACATCCGAGACGTTGAGCACGTGGAACTCGGCGACCCTCGACGCCAGTTGTAGGGTGGAGCGCTGGTGCCGCATGGACTCCACGATGCGACTGATCGATCGCAGGTGCCTCTGCACTGCGAGGTGGAAAGCGGTGCTCAACTCAGGGAGCGTTGTGGTCTGTGATTCTGTCGAGAACTCGTGTCACAAGGAGATCGGAGGTAGAGGGGGATGAGCGCACCATCTATGGATGGCTGCAGTGGAGGCTTCAAATGAAGAAGCCCCGCTACTTCGTCCGGGTCTCGGTCCAGATAATACTTGTTGAACATAAAGATAGTCTATCGGATAATCAGGAACCTGACGACACAATTGAACGCCGAGGTGATACCTGGTCTTGAACAGGCCAGAATCGACACGTTGTCCGTTCTCAACCTCCGTCCATCCGAGAGGTATGCAAGGGCTGCTGCCTCCTCGATTCCTATCTCTTTGCGGAGAAATGCCTCGAGACATCCCGATCTGCCGATGAAATTCAGCTTTCGCCCAGTCGTCGCAAATAGCCGCCGTACCCCTCTATGTCACGGACAGTTGCGTTTGTCTGTTCTGTCTGTCAGCGAAGGTGACCCGCCGGGTAGTGTATAGCGGCGTACGGAGAATACTTCGCCGTCTTTGGCTCTACAAATTCGAACCATTTTCGCTGATCAATGGTGTTGATCGGATCGGCATGCCCCCGGTTGTGCAACCGACAGTATCCTCTCCCACGCTTCACAGGCGCACTGGCACTGGCAAGGGATACTCCAACAAACATCACTCGTAAGAAAATGTTTCTCGATGAAGATGAAGATGACCACCGTGATGCACGCTAACTAGTCATACCGTATTCTCCCAGATGATAGGAACCCTCCTGACTGTCCCAGCCTATTATCTTCAAAGGCACCACGTTCTTTAAGCACTAGCTTCCCATCGTCTGGAACCCTCGACGCAGCAACCCTCTTGCACACCCCAGATCTCAGAAGCCACTCAGAAGATCGATCGATGCTGGTCGAGCACCCCAGCTCGTCCTATGGAGCCCCGATGACAACCGTTTCCTCTCCGAGGTTTCGTCCCGGCAACAGGACGTTTGCCATCTCATAAGATAATCTCTGGGCGCTGCATTCAAGTTCGTCGCTATCGTTTGCTCTCTCTGCATCCGAAACGAAGAAGTTGCGAATCGCTACCTCTGCCGTGTTCTCAAGGTTCGCCGTGCACGAAGCCGGCGGGCCACCTCCGGCGCTGACGGCGTCGACCTCTTCTTCGGCCTTCTCGTCGCTTTTCTCGGGTTATGGCACGGGTGCGGGTTGATGAAAGTGGCGGTGTAGCGGAAGCGGAATAGGCCGTAGTGGGGCGACTCGGCGGAGGTATTGGTTATGCGGGTGAGGTTGAGCGCTCCGTGGCCAATCTTGCGGTATATCGAGAAGGGGCCATCGACATCCGACGATGCCGACTGTGGCTGAACGCGCAAATGATATTCTGCATCCCATCCGGCCGGGCCTGCGCTTGCGGGATCAATATCAAATATCAGTATGAACACAATGGCGTACTACTGACCGGCCGGGTGAGCGTTATTTGGGGGTTCTTCACGGAAACTTGCAAAGGCATCACGGATAAACGAATGGGCGATGGTAGTCAGGCGTTGACGCACCCAAGTATCGATGAGCGAGAGTTTGGCAGTGAAAGACGGTTGCAGATCTGGCGTCTGAAACGTCTCGTACGGTTCTTTGCGCTGCGATAGCATCACGGAGCGATAGTTTCCGTCTGCACCGTGCGAAGCAGGTCAACATGGGGCTGTCGCCCATACTACGCCCGAAGCTTTTGTCTTAGACTAGGCGTCAGCAGCCGGTTTGAGAGCACACACATCGCGCTGTGTAGTCTTCCACGCTGCACTCGATACACATCACTTAACGATGCCATCCGGTCTCATCTCCTGCGAATGGGAAAAATCCACTCACATTGCTGGACATAGAGTGACATGGGCAGTACCAGACACCTGGTTTATGTGCTGCACCTAGAGGTAGCATACGGGGAAAAGTATGCGAGGAGCCAAGGTGTGGAAAGTGGTCGTCGTCGTTCATCCTGTGAGCCTTGTCCGTGTAAGAAGGACGGCCTATAGGTATGGGGATAACCTTGAGAAGGCTATAAAGGAAGCAGTTCGGGATTTCTTCGATTCGGATGTTGAGAAGACAGGAGAGGCAAGCCGCAGGTACGAAAAGCTGTCATGTGATAAGTAAACTTTAACTCTTTTGCTAATTTATTAACCCAAAACAATCTTTGAGTCTAAATCGAGTTTTTACTGAACTTTTGAGCTTGAAGATCCATTCCCGTTTCCAGTCGTCGTTCAGCGATCACGTGGTCAAGTACGCGATAAGATTCGAGAAGGCGAGTCAATCAGTCCGCGGAGCGATGATGAACAAGTCGAGAGGGATTCGATTCGAGAGCAGCTACTAAGTAAGATACCACAGGTCAAGTCTAAGGCTCTGTCTAAGAGATAGGAGGTCTTTTATAGTACAAGGGTCGAGTCATGGGAAATTTATGGAAGTATCGAGAACAATTGGAAGGGAGAGTCATGGAGAAGGTCATCGATGCATATGGAAGTATCAAGAAAGGGAAAGAAAAGAAAAGAACTTCGTAACATCACCCCCTCCTTTAGAGTGGAACCAATTCAACCTGTCGAACATGTCCTCGCCTATCGGCCCTCCTGTTCACCCGTCGATCGCGTACGTTAAGCCTGTGAGCCGTAAGATTTTCGTGTTGTTCAAGCCTATAAGGGCGAGATCGACGCGGTTTGTTGTATTGTTCATAAGAGGCGTCCACGTAGTATCAAGTATAAGAGCATCGCTGATGTGGAGTGTAGCAGGTTTTGTCAGTATGCCCGAAGCGGTGGCAATAGGTCTTGCTTGTGACACGAGTAGGTGTCATAGGGTCTGGCCCAGGGCGTTCATTGCGTTGCACCAGTGTTGAGCAGTGCCAGCACCATTTCGTCCCTTCGAAAGTAGGATGCCCTGGCAGATGCAAGGGGGTTTGGTTGTCATAGGCTCATAGCCCGATGCGCTGACATCCGCGCTGCGTTCAAGTAATAGTTGTGCAACAGGGGCATCATAATTTCCACGAGGATAGTTAGTACTCAGAGATCCGGCGCCAGCACCTAGTATATGCAAGGGGTCCAGCCAAATTTGTCCTTAGAGTTGACAGTCGCACCACGGTCGAGCTGCACCTTTGCAATATCGGCCCTTCTACTGTACCACGTTGCTAATGCAACGGGGGCATTTCTTTGGTATTTTGAAATTGCACGCCTAAGCCACTCTCCAGTTAAACACTGTGCAATACCGAGACTATCGTATGGACGTGAGACTCACCTCACATCAGTAAATGGGCATTTTTGTTTCCGATGTTTCATTCGTTTTCGACGTTTTTTACGGTTTTCTCAGTCTCCAGAAACTGGAAACTGAGAAACCGGGAAACACACTCATCTGATGCAGATGTTTGTACCCTAAGTCCGCTAACTACATAGATGCTGCCAAATACACTCTAATCTCTACCAATAAACTCATGGGTGTGATGATCGACGTAGTGGTTGATGAAAAAACTGTTGTAAGTGTCCAGTGCAGTATGGTACTCAAATTCTTCTGGTATGCGTGATTGTCCGTAGACGGGGAGAAGATGAGCTGCCCGAGCAATGGAATCTAAATGGATAACCTCGATTGTGGGCTCACCACAGTGATCGAATTCCTGCTTCACGACCCACATCCCTGTGTCCAGATCATGTTCATCAGCATGTACAAACCAATTGATCAACGCGCAAGAAAATTTCTCGCGCCGATACTCGAAAGAAAAAAAGAGCAATACACACCCAATTTCCATACCCTTCATGCCCGGCTGTGAGTCGTTGGTGACAACAAATATGGTGTCACGACGTGGATGGCCAAAGAAGTTTGGCATTGATCGAATGCGCTCGTGCCGCAGCCCACCTGATCCGGACAGATCACTTGGTGCATAAAATCTTGCAACGGCTGAGTGATGGACCTTGATCACGCCATCGAAGGCGGGGCATTCCTCAATTGTTGATGGAGCAATTGGCTCCTCAGGGTGGCGATGCTTGTAGAGGAATTGTGTGAAAGTAAGAGGGAACTTGGGCTGGTTGATGTGCGCCGCAAGGTCGTGAAGTCGGGATGGATAACCAGGCTCTGAAAGTCTAATGCGTGAGTAGTTGACCACGCTAAAACAGTGCACGTACGAAACTTGATGGCGAGCTGCACGTTGAATTCCGACACATCTTCAGAATCTGGTTTACCAGGAGCAGCCCATTCGTCTTTCTCCTCAAGGTCCTCTGCCGGTGAATCTTCTATTCGCAACATTAGCTTCATGTCATTGCCAGGCTTGGACGACGCACCATGGCAAAACCCTCGCAACATCCCATTGCGTTGCAAACGCCGATGCAGTGCCAACATCTTGGCCATGCGAAACAGGATCCTGAGCATTTGGTAGATAGCGTAGTATCGACTGGTCCTTCGCCAAGTATCCTTCGTTGTCTCGATGTGCTTTGATTCGGTGATCGACGAACAGAGTCCATTAGGGGACCCAAAGAGATGTATTGCATGGTAAAAGTGCATTAAGGCGTGCTGATGAGGAAGCGAGAGTGTGTTACGAACACCTGCCTGAACAAAGACAGAACGTAGTTCGTGATACATGTCTACGGAGTTTCGAAGGTGTTCGAGAGCGATTGAGTTGATGGCATTTCGCCAAGTAATGTAACATGCGTCCATGAAAGCCACAATGGAGCGAACCATCACGGACGGGAGATATCCTGTGATCGCAGCAAGAAAAACCTCGATGAAATGGTTAGCGTGCTTGATCTGATAAAATAATCATCACTTACCTTCATCAACGCTTTCGAGTCGTCGCCTGTCCATTGTTTATAATCACGCCCATCTGGGAACCGGCGAAGACCAGAGAATGGGGGAACGGCAGAGATCCTAGAATGAGACGATACACGCCCCGTGAATCATCTCTTTCTAGGATTGAAGAAGAAAGGTCATACCGGCGGTCAATATCTTCGATAATTTCCAACGACGCCTTCTCACCATGTGTCACGTGTAGATATTTTAGCACCCATTCGACTAGATGATCCTTGAATACGCCCTTGATCAGTTGATGGAGGAGATCTGGCGCCAAGAGTTCGTGGATGTCGGCACGCGGAAACGAATATGTGAATGGCTGTGGGATTACCTTGTCAGACAAAAAAAAATGTGCAGAAAAAATGTGCAATACGTACCACGATGTTGTGGCGAACACCGAAGTCATCCCAGAGAACACGTGGGCTGAAGGTCTTGATTAGGAGGTCTGTTTTCGTGTGAGACTGTCGATGGCTTTCTGGGCCGTCAAGGTTGGTTGGTTGTGCATCACATCTTACATAAGAAAGGGTCAGTAACACCGCTTGAAAAAGTGGACGCAAACTCACTTTGGACACCATTTGGATACAACGCCGGTAAGCCAGACCTGCTCAGGATAATCAGCTATGTATGGCCCAAGACTAAAAATTGCACGGCGAAAGTGCCCGTCCGGGCATTTCACGACTTTCGGCTCCGTCATGTAGGGTTTGAGTGATGCGAAAACCAACTCGAGACAGCTATGATAAAGTTGATGACAAAAGAGCTGAAATTCGGGTCGTTTTCATTGGCGTCTGCTCGCTTGGAGATGGCCCCTCAGTGGTGTTACAAATATGACAATCTAAACATTATGTACTCTTTGGGATAGGAAGAAAGGCTATGGCAACTACGCCATTCCCATGTCCACGCTGAGCAGTGTTGGTGATGTTACCGAGTGATACATATACGGGGTGATATTCTTGGTGCCTGGTCGCAACTGACACTGTCGTCTTGTCACTGCCGGCGACAACTGGTATGAGCATTGAACCATGTGTGTTCTCGTCTTCAGAAATAGTGCCCTAGAGCCATGCATCAGATGAATGAATATCATGTGTGGAAGTACATACCGCCTCACGATATGCCCAATTCCCAGACATAAGGTTCGAATAAATCCGAGAACCGTTCGAGTCATACTCTTCATACGGCATGTATTCAAATTGACCATCTAACTCCCTTGACACTAATTGTTCCTCGAAAACAGAAAGGACGTCCCTTACATTGAGCTCATAGGACTCTTGCATCCACCGGGGGGGTGTGCGTCGGGTTTTGGCCCATTGTATGACAATTTGTAAGTCATCCAACCAGGTCCGCCAGCCGATATTGAGTTGATTGATTCGTACATCTCCTTGGCATTCTTCCACGGGACTTCGTTGCGGCTGTCATTGTCAGCGTGATACCTCTTGACCGTTGCTCTCCAAAGGTCAAGGCTGCACTGAATGTCATCTGCCAAAGATTGAAGTCGAACGTAGTGGTAGTGCGCCCATTCATATTCGAGCCTGTGACCGAATGGGTGCCAAGGATTGTCGCTTGGCTCAAACAAAGCTTGAGGCGGTGGCGGTGGCAGGATGGGTTCCTTGAGGAATGTGCCATCAGACGAACAGGGCCGGGCTCATAAGTATTCAGCATGACGTGTGAGAAATTAAATTTTGGTATACACTTACCTGAGAGGAGGGGATGGCGTATGAAGCTGTGTAGCCATGACACTTCAGCCATCCCTGCTAGTGTACTGTTCTTGTTATGTTTCGAGTTCATATGCTTCGTCAAACCCCCCGGTGAGTGGAAATTCTCCTGACAAATAGAACAGAAGGAAGACATGGGTGGGGAGTTGAAGATCGTCGACGGTGGAGGTGCTTGAAGAACAAAAGAGACAGCAGTTGAAACAAACAAAAGACATACATTATGTCAGCAGGTCCGTGTGTGGTCAAGCTTGGTCAGGTTACATTTTTTGTCACGTTGCAGCTGACTACGAAATAACAACAACGCAGTGGTGCAACTTGTGGATGTTTATGCCGTCCATGTCCCCCTTTCTCTTTTCCCAGATACCACTGAGTCCCAGACCATTTGGTCATCTGCAGTGGGATAATTGTCCCATCTGGTCATCATGTTCACAAATTCGTGCTCATGCTTCCAGGCTGCAGCCCTGGTTATTGGCTTGGGAATCAGTGGTTATCATGACGCAATATATTTTGTACCTCCCTTCCCGATTCCACCACAGGTCAAGATTCCAACTTCGAAGCTTGCCTTACCTCCACATGCATCATCAACCACCGCTGACCATTCGTCTATGTCACTGCCTTCGTCCCTGGCTCTCGAATTTCGACTTCGCCGGAGATTTCAATGCTTGACCCCATGCTCAGCCTGCCCCCAGACCGGCCGCCACCTTCATTAACAGAATCTCTCAGCCACTCATGTCGGTCTTATGAGTTTGAGCCTACCCCTGCTGTAGCGTTATCACCTAATGCTGGCCTGACTTAGGCAACTTGCAGAGGCGTGACAAGAAGAGATTACGTAATGGCTTGTTGATACACCAAATCAACGAAGATATTGGGTATGTAGAAATGATCACAATGGACTATGTCCAAGAGGATGAAGAGCGAATAGCGATCACTTAGTACCCGCGGTACTAGTATACACGAAGAGAAGTGATAATTCGAGAAGACCAAGCTGGAGAGCTATGGTCTGAAGACAGAGACTTATATACAGTTACTCACTGGCTTTAAAGCGCAGCTTAGAATCAAACCCTAGTACAACGATACTAGTAATGAGTCATTGTCCGTTCTAATAATACCTGAAACACCGGCAATCCCAAT
>WITN01000879.1:0-34629 GCA_015025155.1 Lactarius quietus | reverse complement strand
ACTGGCTTCAACAAGAATGCACACTCGAGCAAGTCGTACATTGAGGACCAGCGCATCTGGACATATTTGATGAGCTCAAGGCAAGGCAAACCTTCCTCAGCGCAACACTTGAAGAAAAATGCAGAAGCTTGCGGACAGTCGAACCTGTGGTTGGATCAGTGTCACTGACAGGCACAAAGAAAAGGGCCACGCACCTGGTTTATAAAGGCCCATAGCTTCCCAAGGGTGTCGCCAAAAGCATACCAAGTCTCGGAATCTTCGTCGAGATCTGTGGGGGAGGCATCACTGGGAAATCTGATTCCATGAGAGGGCCTTCTTGAGAGAACGCTTGAATGATGTGCTTAGCTGCCAGTGAACAATGTGCGCAAGGCACCTATGTATAGTGTCCGAGTCAGTAGTCAGTACCCTAGTCTGTTGTATTCCGAAAACACATACCTGACGCAATGGTGTGGAGCCTTCCATTCATGCTCAACTGAGTCTAATTCTTCTTCAAGTCACGCCATCATTTTGTCGTTGGATGTGACATTGTCAGAAGTGATCCAGCCAATCTACTTAGGATCAGCTCAAATTAATGTGTCGTAAAATCCTGTACATACCTTAGATGTCAACCCTGCATTGTTGTTGATATCCATCACCAATGACGCAAGGTTATCACGCTGTGATTCCCTTTAACCTCCCAGAAAAGCAA
This sequence comes from Lactarius quietus, assembly GCA_015025155.1. Taxonomy (NCBI): domain Eukaryota; kingdom Fungi; phylum Basidiomycota; class Agaricomycetes; order Russulales; family Russulaceae; genus Lactarius; species Lactarius quietus. The sequence continues at coordinate 33,941 of WITN01000879.1, read as the reverse complement.
GCAGTAACGTGCGGAGAGACCATTCGCTGGGGGTATTCGGGGGTGCAGTGTATCCAGTGAACGGTGACCAAGGTATGGGTCACAGGCTAAGGAGGACCATCCATCCAAAGTCACAGAGACCTCTCCAGGGACACTCTGGTGTGAACCGTAAGCTTGAGCACTATGTAAAAGATAGGGACTCACGGCAAATAGTTCCTTCAATATATCCTTTACCTTTTGCGCTTTCTCATGGACAGCCTTGGCGATGCTTGTGTGGTGGGGGATATCGCAATCTTTGGTAGAGGGGTTGGAACATGAGGAGTCGTCGAAAGGCTGCACGGTCCACAAGGAAAAGGCCTGCGTTCAAGGTCACGCACAAGTAACAACTTTCAGCTTTTGTTACATAAAATAAAATCGCGTGTTTCACCTGATCGTCTACCACCACTAACTCGACAATGTGGTTCCATCAGTCCCTGCTTTGACCTCTGGGACGTCTTGGCAATGGTCCATCCATCTAAAGATCTTTGCTCCTGTAGCTGTCTTGTCTCCTCCGGGGCCTTCCCCACAACCGACAGTATGCGCCAGTTGGGCTCAACCTTCTCACGTCGGCATCCTTCAAGTATGGCTCTTCGTGCGTAACCCATTGTCTCACATCCATCATCAGTAACTGATTTGTCTTCTTTGAATATGAGTACTTACCTGATGATATGTGTGCAACAGGTGGAAACATTCCCCATCAACCATGTCTTACACAAACAACACCAGCATCCATCCCATTACTGTCGGATGCTTTCCTTCCTTGAATATGCATATCAGATCCGCAATTTGCATACTTCCCCCTGTGCTTGATTGCAACCTCGGTTTTATAAGGGTCTACGTATATACTGGGTGAGTCAAGACAATCTAGTGATAATAAGCATTACTTACCTTTGCGTCTTTCGTAGCCATCTTGTCCAGCTGGGAATAGTCCCCCTCTTCATCATCATCTGATGACAACCCCCCCTCTCTCATGTCCAACTCTCCGCTGGGCATGTTCTCTGAACCACTGACTCATTTTGATCCTTTAGTATTGGCATGGGTATTTTGAGTACTATCCTCAGGTACTTGTGAAAATACACAAGTTTTCGACTGGTTGGGCCTTCATTGAGGCCAATCTTGTCACCGTCGCTCTCAAGATCGGTTTCAGTAAGTGCCTTTTTTTCTTTTTCTTTTTCTGTCACTTCGAAGCCTTTGCTGGATCATCATCATCTGTGATGATGATATTTCGCTTGGTCTTCGATATCTGACCAGGCAGCCCATGAGCAGTAAGTGGTTCTACATATTTTGCTGGGGGTTTGCAGATGCGGGAGGAGTGTTCTCTGACGCTGTTGGTGGGTCATCAATGGCATCGCCTTCTGCTGGCTTCTGTCCAGTTTAAGGGCTCCATTCGCCCCACTTAAAGTGGTTTGAGTTCCAGAGCGCTCAGGTGGGTTGCTCCTGCCTAAACAAGGTGAGATCAAGCGCACATCATAATCCATGGACTTACCAATGCTAATGCAGATGCATCATCTGGGTCATTGAACCATACAATATCATCTGCCTCTTTTAGACACCGCTGGGTGTGCACGCGTCTCCATGTGGTTTCGTTGGATCCATGGGTGCTTGTAGCACTGTATTGCAATGTTGAAATGTGAAACTGCGAGAACTTCGAACTCCGCCTCAGAGGACAAATCTGTGAGCCCGAGTACTTTTTGAGCATTCCGACTGTCTAACTTTGCACCCAATGAAATTTCCACAAGGTCGACCTTCAAGCCATCAACGCTATCTCCTGCACACAACAAGCCCCACAACCTGCAACAACCAACGTAAGTACAACAAATTGTTCCCTCCGACATTTCTTGGCTGATCCCGACACCGCAAGCATCAAGTGTCTTATCATCAAGGCCGAGATTGAGGAAAGGTTCAAGACATTCAGTCGAGATCTGGCTGTGGGTTGAGAAAGACAATGCAGGTGATTGAAACAGCCCATTGTTGAGACGTCGCTGAAACTAAAATGTCATACCGGCTACTCTTCCAGTGTCGAAGGCTCTGCCATTCTCCAAGCAATCTTTTTAAACGCATTCCCATATGACTGAGGCAGATCACCCGATGTAAGTGCTTCCTTTTATGCATGGTGAATGCGCTACCATTTTCATGCAGGCTTCACGTGCGATTCGAGGACTGCCTTTCCCAGCCTCAGCACTAGGTCCCGCAGCAAAGGCCCATCCAGAGCAAGGCTGAGCTAAGGCAGAACAATGCCTGCATAGTTTCATCTGGCATTGCCATGTTTCCCTTCGCATCTGTATTACACAAGAGCTTGTAGAGTCGTACGACAAAATGGATGGTGGAAAGTAGTACAATATATTTGTATACCTTAGAATTCGTCGTTTTTTCTCAAATGTAGTCTCACATTCGTCAACTATCAATCCACTCACTTAACAAGAGGTTCGGGTGCAGTCCGGTTCGAACACGGTTCGGAAGACATCAGCTCTGGCTGAACCATGAACCGGACCTTGCAGAAATGACCTGAACTGGACCCGAACCGGACTGGACCTAAGGTGTGGTTTGGTGTGGTTCAGGTCCAGACTGGAATCCTAACCAGACCCCAGCATCCCTAGTGGTGGCAGCAACATTGATTAAGGGCCAACAACAAATGCAGCAAAGACAATTCCAACAACCACAATGGTCAGGGGGATGGTGACCATGGCAACATCCACAGTGGCAATGATGTCATACTTAGAATGTGTACCTGCCGTTATGACACTAGCCAATTTTCAATTTTTATCATCATGTGACTGTCTCATTTATCATTGCGTTCTTTATCACCTGACCACATCCACTCATTACTTTGGACTGATTACTATACTCTTAGATGACGCAGCTCATGACCACATGACTCTTTACTATACGTGACTCACATGGGAGGCTCCTATGACATGGCCCTCATTTACTTATTGTTCTGCTGCGCGTTGCTGCACCTTACTCATTCTCCTGCTGCGCACGCTGTTGTGACTCAGTGCGCAGCCCCTTTGTGACCTATTGTTCTCATTACCTTATGTTCTCGTTACGCTAATTGTTGTCGTGACACCATTGTTCTCAGATACTATAAAGTCTGGCTCCTATGTACCATGTAGCTTCAGACTTGACTTCTCCTGTATCTTACAGCACAGTCGTTGTCTAATCCCACATCCCTGATCATCACCTCAGTCTGATAAGTTCACCTTGTGTTCACTTATCGCCCTCTCACCAAGGAACCCTTTCAACACTACTTGCACCCCTATCCCTCTCATTGTATCTTTGCTATAAGTCCCTTGAGGCGTGCTTAGTACAACTCTATCACAGTAAACTCTCTAAGTGTACTTTACGCTTAGTACTCTGATATCGAACCACCCCCTCTACCCTTCAGCGTCCTCAGGATCCCTAAAGCCAAGTCGGCTTGAACGTCCCTGCTGTGACGTAACACTGCCATACAATAAAATATACTTTTCATTTGGCTCTTCTCCAAGTAAAAAAAAAAGCATGTCAATGTTGGCAAAGCTCAAATGCAGGGAATTGAACCTTCAGCCTCAGCAGTCAAAAAATTATATGTCCATTAGCTGTTCCACCAAAACCACTACACACACCCTTATTAAATATGTTATATATTTAACAATTTAGAAATTACTTATACTAACCAGACTGTAAGAATTGGGGCAAAATTATATGTGCCTACAATATACTGCTAAAATCATTGTTGCTTTCAAACCATTTCACTGGACTGTAAGGATCAAGATTAAATGCTATGTGCTTACAATATTCATCCTAATATTGCAGGCACTTTCAAACCATTTTACTCAACCACAAGGAATTAGATAAACTGTTGTATGCCTATTATATTCCTCTAAGAATTATTCCCAATTCAAGTCTATTTCATCTGACTATAGGAGACCCTAAGATTTTGAACTGATTTCAAATCATATGAAAGGATGATAGGGATACAATAGTGATCATAAGATCCATGTCAAATTGTCAATACTTCAGGTGCTTGCAAGTTGCATCTATGTAACGTCCCAGGTCATAGTACGTATCTGGACTAAGCCGATAACCCAGGGGACAAGGCATAACAAGACAATTACGGTATGATTACCTACTGTACGATGACTGAGACCATGGTTGATGACTGATCACTTACTGATTACGATGACTGATCACTTACTGTTACGATGACTGATCGCTTACTGTAACGATGACTTGATGGTGACCAACACTCTTTGTAAACGGCTTACAGATGGTAGTAGTATTTGTCGTGTGTTGTAACGTTATGACTATAGTAGTGGCGTGTACTTACCGTTATAAGGGAGCTGTCGACTGTTGTGGTCGACAGCTTGAAGTTCTTGTACACTTCTCCACATCGAATCAAAGAGGCTCTCTTCTCTCTCTCTCTTCCTTCGCCTTGTCAAGGCCGCGTTGCTATCTAGAAGAAGCAAGACTCCGCTTCGTGCGTTTGAGACGATACTTTGCCTCCGTGCATAAGTCAACTAGTTGCTAAGTCATCGCGTTCACCTTACGTTGCCTAAGTCAGGCTCACGTGCGGTTCGCACGTAACATTAACTTCAAGCTCTCCTAAAACCGAACGCCGTGGCAACTCTCATACCAAAGACGGGTGGGACTTTCGTACCCTACCGTATCGACACCAGAGAACGAGACGCACCTACTCAATACCTTATCGGACGAGTAAGGTGGCGACACGTACCGGACAGCAGAAGATCCGACGAGAACAACACAGGATACTACGCGGAAGCAGCTACCGCGCAAAGGTTCATCCCGTAGTATTCAACAGAGAACGCTGTTGCTGGGTCGAGCTCAGGTGGAGCAATACAACAACTATTTTGAAGCAACACGACCAGCAGCAGACGACCTACATATAAACGTACCATTGGTAGACGCACGACCAATCGATCAACCAAGGACCTATAGACGGTCAAGAACCAGAGGATCTGGAATCGGAACCACCAAGGACCGAATTTCAACTACGAACAGAAGCGCAGACCGTATCAAGTCACACAAGCGAACGATCACCAACTCCACGAAGTGAGGTACCAGAACCCGAAGAAATTACAGTGCAATCACCCGAGGTAGACGCACTAGCTGCGCGAACAGCTGAGTTACATATTCCCGAATCAATCAGAGGAATTCCATACAGTTACATGACTACCCAACAGAAGTGTCACCACCCCGACTCGTCATCAACGAGCAAACGGGTCACGTCCAACAACTACAACCAGAAGATATGGAAGCCGTTAACAGAGCCATGGGACCTGATGTCCCTGATGCACCAAGTATTCCTGAAGGAACTGATATGTTTTAACGAGTTCCGGCTCAACAGGAACAGGATACCATCGCCGGACAACCGACCTTTTCCCCCACTAAGGAGACCACCAGGAGGAGGACCGCAGGAGGAGGACCACCAGGAGGAGGACCACCAGGAGGAGGACCACCAGGAGGAGGACCCGCCCGGAGGAGGACAACCAGCAGGGGGAATACAACAAGCACCCCAAGGAGGAAACGATAAATTTATCGGTAATCCACCGCCCACGTTTACAGGAAACAGAGGGCAAGCCGAATCCTTCATCCTCCAATGGGAAGTCTACCGCGGGGGTCAATGCCAATCATTCCGCCATGATAAACAATATCAAAAAGCGATGCTGTTCCTCACGTACATTCAAGGAAACACGGTGAACCAATGGGTGATGTCCGCAAGCAGGTGGCTCGTTAACGAAGTCGCTACAGGAACCAACCAGTTTCGACAACAGATTATGGGAAAATCTGTTACACGCGTTCCAACGACAATTCGGGGACGTGCTCAGCAAGGAACGAGCGCAAGCCCAACTTGACGCTGGTATACACATGAAAGAAGGAAAAATCGACGATTACATTGCCACATTCGAGCAGCTAGTCCGGCATGCAGGATACAATATCAATGCCGAACAAACAATCAAATATTTCACAAGGGACTACCGCGTACATTGTACGAGACAATGTATCAACATGACGACCCCCGTAACTACGAAGAATGGAGAGAATCCGCCTTAAAGAGGCAACAAAAATGGATTCATATGCAAACTGTCAGAGGTAACCTCGATGCCTACAAACCAGGACGAGCTCCGGGAGGAGCATTAGCTAAGTTACTAGCACCCCTCCAAAACGATGACCGAATGGACACATCTGCAGATCGAGTGCGAGGACGGCTGGCAGGAGCAGAAGACGTACTCCAAAACTACAAACGCAACGATAACCCACCACGTCCACCATTTCCACCACGCGGAGGATTCATACAAAGGCAATTCAAACGCGACCACAGTCAAACGCAGTGTTATAACTGCCAGAAATGGGACACATCAGTCGCGACTGCCGACAACCGCGACGAAACCGAAACACACAAACACGAACAGCCGAAACCGTGCCAACTAAAGAAGAAAAGGCAGCGGAATGGCTCCGAGGAGTGGCAGGAGACGACGAAGAAGTGAAAGACCTGGTCCTTCAACAATTGATGGGACAGGATTTTGGAATGCCTAAACCCGGCGGCCTGGGTAAGGGCAATACGTTGTAACTCTGTGTACATTATGCGCTACCGTTCTATGAAAGTACCAGTGTCGATTCGCGCAAGTTACAATATGGCCGACATAAAAGCATTGGTGGATTCAGGAGCCACCGACAACTTCATACACCCCAATTTCGTCAAAAGAATGGGGCTGGGACAAAGGGCACTAGATAAGCCCAAAAACATATACAACATTGACGATACCACTAATAAAGCGGGACAGATTACACACTACATCACGCTTAATGTGGAAACGGGAGGAACAAGGAAGGAAATGCGTTTCCTCATCACGGACATAGGAAAAGAAGATCTACTACTGGGGTATCCATGGCTCGCAACATACGAACCAAGATTCAGCTGGCGACATGCCACTATCGATGAAAAGCAACTCCCCATAGTATTACGAACAATCAACCCAAGTGATAGAAGAGCAGTCCTGGCACGACTGCTAAACGAAGAAGAGAAAGATACAAAAATTTCTCGACTCTTCACAAACGATGCCAAACAACAAGTTCTAACAACAATGGAAGAACAAGTATACGGACGACGATCAGCGGTCGAACTTGCTATCGACGCACAGCAATACACAGCGCAAGTTACCATACCAAAAGAATACCAATGCTTCGCAAAGGTATTCAGTGAAGAAGAGTCAAAAAGGTTTCCGCCAAGAAGAAGTTGCGATCATGCGATCGAATTCAAGAAAGGGGTACCTGATGTGATAGACTGCAAAGTCTATCCAATGACACGAACCGAAGATGCGGCTTTGGACGAATTTATAGACGAACAACTCGCAAAAGGATACATTCGATCCTCAAAATCTCCGTACGCATCATCATTTTTCTTCATTAAAAAGAAGGACGGAAAGCTACGACCAGTACAGGACTATCGGCGGATCAATGAGTGGACAATACGGAATCAGTATCCACTACCCCTCATAGACGACCTCATCAGAGATCTCGGGGGAGCACAGATATTCAGCAAACTAGACGTTCGCCAGGGATACAATAATATACGGATCAAAGCAGGCGATGAACATAAGGCAGCGTTCAAAACACGACGCGGCCTTTTTGAACCAACGGTGATGTACTTCGGATTGTGCAACTCACCTGCCACATTCCAAAGCTTCATGAACGAAATTTACCGCCCAACGATCGCAAAACACGAGTTACGAGGCACCACCATCAGGGTTTATATGGATGATATTGCAATAGCAACAAAGCGCCAACCGCTCGCAATCAAAAACCATCAAGACGCAGTCCGCGACGTACTTGACGTCGCCCAGAAACATGACCTCTTTTTCAAACCGGAGAAATGTGTCTTCAACGCGTCCAGCATTGATTACCTGGGGGTAATCCTTGAAGAGGGGGTAACACGTATGGACCCCGTCAAAATTTCTGGCATACGAGACTGGCAATCCCCGACATCCGTAAAGGATGTACGCTCATTCCTGGGATTTTGCAATTTTTATCGGCAGTTTATTAGGGGGTTCGCCAACATTGCCAAACCACTGAATGAATTAACACGCAAGGACGAACCATGGCAATGGGGCACAAAACAACAAACGGCCTTTGACGCACTCAAACAACGGATCACCACAGAACCAATCCTAGCGCACGCTGATCAAACACAACAATTTGATCTAGAAGTTGACGCATCCGGATTCGCAGTAGGAGCGGTACTATTACAAAAGAAACCAGACGGGAAGCGACACCCCGTCGGATACTACTCAGCAACACTCAACGCCGCGGAACGCAACTACGACATATACAATCTCGAGTTGCTAGCCATTGTAAAGGCCCTACGACACTGGAGACATTTGCTAGCTGGATCGCCACACAAGGTACGGATATTCTCCGACCACCTTAATCTACGATACTGGCGAGATCCCCAGAAAATCAGTCGAAGGATTGCTAGGGAAGTATTGGAGCTAGCGGAATACAACTTCGAGATACACCATGTCAAGGGGACAGCAAACGGAAGAGCAGATGCTCTCTCTCGACGACCTGATTACGACCAAGGAGAGAAAGACAACGAAAGCGTCACGGTACTACCAAACAGATTGTTCATACGAAACGCCATCACTAGCCAACAACAAGATGAACAAAAGATACGCAAGTGGGTAGATCCACACAAACTGATCAAAGCCGACGGGCTCTGGTGGTACCAGGGACAACGACTAGTGATCACGGGTACAACAGAAGAAATTAGAGAAGTAATTTCCACACACCACGACCCACCTATTTACGGACATCCAGGGATAAATCGAACGACACAACTAATCGAGCGATACTACTGGTGGCCCATGATGAAGCAACACATAGCCGACTACGTTAGGGGATGCGCCGAATGCCAACGATGCAAGGTCAACACACATACCACGAAAGCACCCCTACAACCAATATTTCCAAAAGCAGAAGCAACCCCGTTCGAAGTGGTAGCACTTGACTTCATCACCAAACTACCCGAATCCCGTGGATATGACTCCATACTCACCATCACAGATCACGATTGCTCAAAAGCATCGATCTTCATACCATGCAGAGAAGAAATATCAGGGGAAGAGACGGCCATCCTTTACGCAAAACACGTACTAGCAAGGTTCGGACTACCATCAAAAATCATTAGTGATCGGGATCCTCGGTTCGCGTCAAAATTCACAAGAGAATTATGCCGACTCTTGGGGATTCAACAAAACATATCCACCGCTTATCATCCGCGAACCGATGGACAGTCGGAACGAAGCAATCAATGGTTGGAGCAATACCTCCGCTTTTGGGTCAATGAAAGACAAGACAATTGGGCCGACTATCTCGCGTTAGCCGAATTCTCACACAACAATTGGACCAATGAATCTACACGGGAATCCCCATTCAAGTTGCTAATGGGATATCACCCTCGTGCTAATTGGACAGATAAGGCCTCAACAATACCCCGGGTCGAGGCAAGACTAGAACAATTGAAGGAGATAAGACAACAAGCGCAAGGACAAATGCAGAAGGCGCAACGGTCATGGGTCAAACACCATGACACACCTCAATATCAGATAGGAGACAAGGTTTGGCTAGAAGGACGCCACCTACGAACCAACCAGCCAACCGCGAAGCTTGCGCCCAGGAGACATGGGCCATTCACCATCAAACAGGTGATATCTCCCGTCAACTATCGACTAGAACTTCCCACGCAGTGGAGCATCCATGATGTCTTTCACATAGATCTCCTTACGCCCTACAAAGAAACGGCAACTCATGGTGTCAACTATCAGCGCCCACCACCAGACTTGGTAGACAACGTGGAAGAATATGAGGTTGAAAAGGTACTAGACTCAAGAAGACGAGGACGAGGGCGCAAACTTCAGTACCTCATCAAGTGGAAAGGATACTCCGACTCGGACAATCAGTGGGTCGCATGGGATGATGTACACGCGGACACAGAGATAAGGAAGTTCAAACGATCGAACCCACAAGCTGAAATTCACATAAAAGCAGGAACGACGACACGAACAATCTCCACTCCAATGGCATACATTCCCATTAACACTCTCACTCACATCGATGACCTCCCCTCCGTTAACACCCTCACCACCTACGACACCACCAACAATGTGGACGACCCCTTCTGCTCCGCGGTCGAACGAGTGCGATCCGTCGCCGAGCAGGACAAGCGAGAAAGGGAGCAACAGGAACAAGACGTGGCTGAAGCTCGCGGGCGATTTCCCACACCCCCAAGCGGACGAGTGGAGAGCAATGAGGGAGAAGACCACGCTAATGAGGGAAGTAATGCAATCGTGGCAGCTGGATCAGATAGTGAAGAAGACGGCGAGGGAGAGACGGACGAGGATACGATTGCTGATGAGGCGAGTATCCTCCAGCCCTCCACCGCTGCCACGTCCACTACCGCCGTCGATCGATACGACAGTGACGAGTCAACCGACGACGCCACCGAAACCAGAGGTGTCGTACACGACTCTTCCGACGACGGAGAGTCCTACTACGAAGCCAGGGTTGTCTGTACCCGTTGCGACAATCCTCCAGACTACTGTCACTGCGCCCCCCGATTCATACCACCACCCATCACAAGAATTGACGACGAATCTGCCGAAGAAGCCAGTGATGAGGAAAGAAGATCATCGCCGGTTGCTGTCGTCTTCGGACCGATGGCGGAAGCAGGGTACGCCGCTCGCGGAATCTTACCCTACAGTAACACACCAATCCCCTCTCCAACTACTACGCGCCGAACGAATGCGACGAGGCGCCCTGTCCGTGCCGTATCGCCTACCCCCACGGGATTTACCCTCAACAACGGGATGAATTGGGTCCCGATGGTTATTGAACACGAGGGGCGACGGGTGCCGGCCAGGTACGTTCGAGTACGCATGCTCGACAACCCAGAGGTCTTCGGGACTATGGGGCGGTACGAGCCCATCTACAGAGGGGATATCCACGCCGAGCCATGTCGGGATATGGGGCCCGCAGCTGAGTACAACCGTGATGAACTAAAGTACTTCCGCGCTGACTTCCGGGGAAAGCGCCAGGTAGACGAAGCCCTCGCCAGACTAGGGGATATATCCCTACAGGCTGAGGTGAAACGCTACCGCGCGTCCCAGGAAGTCATCGGGGAGTTAGAGGCTGCCATCAAACGGCTCGAGGACGACGTGTTCGTTCACGTTGACCGATCAAGGCACTCGGCGCGACGACTAGGACGGGCCCACGCATTGCAGAGGGTGCGTGATGAACATGAGACGGACGTAGGACTGACAGCAGTGACCAATTGGGTGGTCGAGCGTGGGCGCTCACCCTTGTGAAGGGGGTGATGTAACGTCCCAGGTCATAGTAAGTATCTGACCTAAGCCGATAACCCAGGGGACAAGGCATAACAAGACAATTACGGTATGATTACCTACTGTACGATGACTGAGACCATGGTTGATGACTGATCACTTACTGTACGATGACTGATCACTTACTGTACGATGACTGATCGCTTACTGTACGATGACTGATGGTGACCAACACTCTTTGTAAACGGCTTACAGATGGTAGTAGTATTTGTCGTGTGTTGTACGTTATGACTAGTAGTAGTGGCGTGTTACTTACCGTTATAAGGGAGCTGTCGACTGTTGTGGTCGACAGCTTGAAGTTCTTGTACACTTCTCACATTGAATCAAAGAGGCTCTCTCTCTCTCTCTTCCTTCGCCTTGTCAAGGCCGCGTTGCTATCTAGAAGAAGCAAGACTCCGCCTTCGTGCGTTGAGACGATACTTTGCCTCCGTGCATAAGTCAACTAGTTGCTAAGTCATCGCGTTCACCTTACGTTGCCTAAGTCAGGCTCACGTGCGGTTCGCACGTAACACTCGTACACGATCTGCGGATGTGTCCATTCGATCGTCATTCTGGAGTGGTGCGAGCAACTTAGCTAACGCTCCTCCTGGAGCTCGTCCTGGTTTAAAGGCGTCCAGGTTGCCCCTGACCGTCTGCATGTGGATCCACTTCTGTTGCCTTTTCAGGGCAGAGTCTCTCCATTCTTCGTAGTTTCGGGGGTCGTCGTGTTGATACATAGTTTCATACAATGCTCGTGGTAATCCCTTTGTGAAATACTTGAGGGTTTGTTCAGTATTGATGTTGTATCCGGCGTGTCGAACCAGCTGTTCGAATTGCGCGATATAGTCGTCGATTCTTCCATCCTTCATGTGTATTCCAGCGTCGAGCTGGGCTTGGGCTCGTTCTTTGCTAAGAACGTCACCGAATTGTCGTTGAAAGGCGTTGAGAAGGTTTTCCCATAGCCTGTTGTTGAATTGATCAGTTCCCATGGCCACTTCGTTGACGAGCCATCGGCTTGCGGACATTACCCATTGGTTAACCGCGTTTCCTTGTATGTATGTGAGAAACAACATAGCTTTTTGGTACTTGTTTCTCATGGCGGAGTGGTTGGCGTTGACTCCCGCGTATACCTCCCATTGGAGGATGAATGACTCGGCTTGGGATCTGTTCCCTGTGAACGTCGGTGGTGGATTACCGATGAACTTGTCGCTTCCTTGTTGGTTGGCTATTGCTGGTCCTCCCGGGGGTCCTACTGGAGGTCCTGCTGGGGGCCCTGCTGGGGGTGGTCCTCCTCCTCCTCCTCCTCCTTGTGGCCATCCGCCATTGGGTGGTCCTCCTCCTGGTGGTTCTCTTCTGGGTGGAAATGGTCTGTTCTCGGGTGATGGTACCCTGTTTCGGTTGAGTCGAAACTCGTAGAACATTTCGGTTCCTTCAGGGATGCTTGGTGCGTCAGGGACATCTGGTCCCATTGCTCGATTGACGGCTTCCATGTCTTCTGGTTGTATTTGTTGGACGTGACCTGTCTGTTCGTTGATGACAAGTCGAGGTGGCAATATTTCTGTCTGGGTCGTCATGTAGCTGTATGGTATACCCCTTATTGGTTCAGGTATGTGTAACTCAGCTGTTTGTGCCGCGAGTGCGTCTACCTCTGGTGAGTGCACTGCAATTTCTTCGGGTTCTACTGCTTCACTCTGCGGGGTTGCCGATCGTTCGCTAGTGTGGCTTGATACAGCTGGTGTTGCTGTTCGTAGTTGGAATTCGGTCCTTGGTGGTTCCGAGTCAAGGTTTTCTTCTTCTTGACCGTCTATAGGTCCTTGCTGATCAATTGGTAGTGCGTCCACCAATGGTATGTTGATATGTAGGTCGTCGGCTGCTGGTCGTGTTGCTTCGAAGTAGCTATTGGTATTGCTCCACCGGAGTTCAACCCAGCAGCAGCGTTCTTTGTTGAAGACTACGGGGTGATATCGTTGTGCGGTAGCTGCTTCTGCGTAGTATCCTGTATTGTTTTTGTCGGATCTTCTGATGTCCGGTACGTGTCGCCACCTCAATCGTCCTATAAGGTAACGAGTGGGTGCGTCTCGTTCTCTTGCGTCGATGCGATAGGGTACGAAGTCCCAGCCGTCTTTAGTGTTGATAATCGCCACGGCGTTCGATGTTTTTAGGAGAGCTTGGATTTAATGTTACGTGCGAGCTGCACGTGAGCCTGACTTAGGCACTGTAAGGGGAACGCGGTGACTTAGCGGGTTCTGGACTCTAGCGCGAAGGCAGAGTATTGTCTCAACGCGCGTAGGCGGAGCTTGCTTTGTTGCTTGTTTGATACATGGTCCTGAAGGACGAGAGAGAGAGAGAAACCACGACTTGGATAACAAGATGAGAGATGTACAAGAAATCCAAGCTATCGACTACAACAGTCGATAGCTTCCTTATATAGTACTTCTGCTGCAGTCCGCCTTCGTCAGCGAGACCGCCACTACTACTAGTACTACTCCTCTGCTGTGTAATCGTCCACGCTTGCTCAGTAATCGTACAGTAATCGTATCACTAAGAGTATCAGTAATCGTCCACGTATTGGTAAGTCTTAGGGAGCGACTCGTCATCCCCCTTACCATGCTTGATCCCGGCATTCCTAAGCGTCCCATGACTTATGGGTTAGGTCAGATACGTGTCATGACCCGGGACGTTACACCCGGTACCCCCGAGAGGGGTAGGGGAACGGTGAGGGTTTCAATATCTGTACCCTTACCCCTACCCCTGCCTAACCCCCAACAATACCCTGGGGGTTTCTCATACCCCTGTCATTCTCTACGAGTCCACCAGAAAAAGCTCAATTGGCAACAATGAACACTACTAGGTGCCGACTCTGTCGACTCAAACCTTGCAATTGCTTGGCCGAGATCAGAGGGTTGTGTAAAAATCCCTACTTTGACGCGAGTGGCCACAGAAATAGGAAAGCTTTTGTACTGTGACGAGTACATTACGAGGGTATAGGAGTAAGTTACTCAAGCACCATGTCCGGAGGTAGCCGACAAGCGCGAGGTGCCACTGAGTGGTGACCCACACTAACTTGAAGGTCCCGAAGCCACAATATCAAAGTCGGGTCTGCTGGCTGACACGCAGCAAGCACCTCAAAGTTTCGATGAACCTAGTATTTACCTATTTTCGGACTTCAATTATATGAAGCGCGGAACAGCTGAAAGTGTTGCTCACTGATGATTGGGCACTGATGCAGTGATGTGTGAATACCTTCTAGTAAAAGGGATGGCGTCTTCATCGAGAAAATCGCCTCGTTCAACTCGGAAATTACTCGAAAGTTCACTAACATCCATACAAATGTTTATAACATTCAATTTTATTCACCGCGGTGGTCGTCTCTTTTCCTTTATGGTAGGATCCAAGCCTCCAAGGTCATTCCCTCAAAATATGAACCCCAATTACAATACGATTGATCTGATTCCTCATCGATCGATAGAATGCGAAGCACAGGCCCACAACCTTGATATATGGCTGTGCTGGCTGTGCGGCTCGCGACGATTTGTTCCAAGCTCAGAGTATTAGACTTCACTGTCACTCAAAAAAGCGAGTCTTGACCGTGACCAACCCTCACACCGCGGCCGTGTCGTCCAGGTAATACTGGAGGCAGCTTCAGCTTCTTCAATACCAGAGCATGGAGTGACCTAGTGACCCGCTGTCACGCTGTTGCGCAGCAAACAGCGCAGCAAACAGTGTTATGGAGTCTCACCTTGTGAAGGTATAGAGACTGATAGAGAGGTTTGTAGAGAGGAGTGCTCAAGTGTGCGTAGAGTGAACGACTTGTATTCTTAGAGGGGCTCTACTCCCCTTATTTATAGGAAAACCGGTCCCTATGGTCTATCCATGTCCGTTTGCGTAAAAGTGATGAGTAAAGGTGTCCACAATATGGCGTTTTCAGTGACGCCTGATGTGAAACACCCCAGAAGTCTTCCATATCACCACGTGTGATGCTGATAAGACTTGCGCCCTCCATATTGGAGTTGCGCCCACTTTTGTGCATAACGGAGTACCCTAATATGGTAATCATATGTACGATACTACTGTAAATGTCGTAACTGCTATAGATAAGATACGTATGTACTTATTACGTTTCAACACTCCCCCTTGCTAAGTATACCGTGTATGTACTGAGCAAAGTAATATAGTACAGTAGAGTTTATTGATGACAGCAATCAAAGGATCATTCGTGTATTACTCGAAGATTCACTTTGCGCATGAAGCCTATAGCTTCATCATGTCATCGGTATTGAGAGAGAAAGAGTCGCGTGAAGAAGATTGGGACTAAGGTTGAACTTTTGGTAAAGCTCGATCTTTTCCACTTCTCTGCGAGTATGCCACGCAAAGGCATTACTCGACACATCTTCTAAAATTATCGGGTCTGACTCGG
This sequence comes from Lactarius quietus, assembly GCA_015025155.1. NCBI lineage: Eukaryota > Fungi > Basidiomycota > Agaricomycetes > Russulales > Russulaceae > Lactarius > Lactarius quietus. The sequence continues at coordinate 18,131 of WITN01000879.1, read as the reverse complement.
ATGCATAGGCATGCCATCTGAATATCAGGCTCTTCCGAGATCTATGCGACGATTTCGTTCTCTTTCTAGGATGAGTAGAACTCAAGTCCTAGTTGTTCCCTAAATTTAAGAAACTTTATGCGTCCCAGATTCTTAGTAAATAAGTCTGCGGGATTTTCGGCTCCTTCTATGAACAATAGTTCAATCTTCTTTAAGCGAATGACCTCGCGAATGTAGTGGTAGCGTAGGTCTATATGTTTTATTCGCTTTTCCTGTACAGGATTAGAAGCAAGGAATATGGAGCCTTGATTATCTCCGCATAATGGAATTGGTTCTAAAGATATTCCAATCTCTTCAAAGAGAGATCGAATCCAGACCAACTGTCTACTCGTATCTGAGATAGACATGTATTCTGCTTCTGTGGAAGACAGCGCAATTGACTTCTGCGCTCTAGAATTCCAACAGAATACTCCATTAGCTAATTTAACTAAGTAGCCCGTAGTAGACTTTCTCGTTGTTGGGTCAGAAGCCCAATCAGAATCCGCATATGCTAATAAACCCCCATCGCTTTTGCCATCAAAGACTAAAGCATAACTAGAAGTACCAATTAAATAGCGGCAAATATATAGTGCCCTATTTAAATGGTCTTGCGTGGGGTATGCAGCATACTGCGCGAGTTTCGTCACTGCATAGGCAATGTCTGGTCGAGTTCCAATCATTATGTATAGGAGTGATCCTATCACTTGTTGGAATGACGCGCGAATTTCTGGGTTTGGTGAACCTTTATTGGGTACTGGTTGATACCCTTCAGGTAGCGGTGTGGGGACCGCTTTCGCGTTTGTGAGTTTAAAACGCTGCAGCACTTTATGTAGATAATCTACTTGATCAACAAGGATACGACCCTTGGATTTAATAATGCGCATTCGTAAGAACTCTTGGGTATCACCAAGGTCACGACATTCCCAGATTTTCATAAAGCGTTCCTTTAGAGAACTAATGTCAGATTTGTTCTTTCCAAGGAATAGAACATCATCGACATATACTATCACTACTATGGTTTTATCTGCGTTCACAAATAAACCAGAGTCTGATAGTAAACGTGTGCATCCTAGCGTAGCCATGGATTTATCAAGCGCTTTCCACCATGCTAAAGCAGCTTGTTTCAGTCCATATATAGCACGCTTTAAACGCATCACTTTATTTTTCTGGCGGGGGTTTTTAAACCCTTCAGGTTGTTCCATATATAGTTCCTCATCGAGTTCACCATATAGGAAGGCTGTTTTGACATCTAATCCGGAGATGTGCCAGTCTTTTAACGCTGCAAGCGCTAACATCATCCGAACAGTCTCAAACCGTACCACGGGTGAGAATATTTCGTCATAATCAATGCCTTCAACCTGAGAAAAGCCTTTGGCTACAAGCCTAGCTTTCTTCCGGCCATCTGACTTTAAGTCAAATACCCATCGATTCTTAATGACCTTTCTGCCTTTCGGCGGGTCAACTAGTTCAAAGACTTTGCGTTTGCGAAGAGACTCTAACTCTTCACGACACGCTTTACGCCACTCCTCCTGTATATCACTTGGCATTTTTAGAATGTCCCTAAAGGTCCATTCACGTATATTGGAGGTATCAGGTGATTCCAGATCTAGCGGTGAAATTGCTTTGGCAAGCAATAGATCCAGGAATTTGACTCCCCCTTCCTGAGCAAGGCGGGTCAGCAACTGCTGATCTACTTCATCCTCTGAATCGTGCGAAGAGTCACTCTTTGTACTTGGAGGATCAGGCTCGATTTGCTCAGGAATTCCTCCTGGAATCGGCTGATCTTGGCGTAAACGCTGCCGAGAGCTACCCGGCTGGTTTGTTACCAGTTTGCGCCAAGTACGACTTCGCTCAATGTCTGCTAGTGTTTTACTAGGAGGTTTATCTCCATAGACATTTTCAGGAAGAGTAGTTGTTTTCCTCACACGTCCAGATCTCCTCGGCTCAAAAGGAGGAGGTACAGGATCTGGTACGGAAGGCGGAGCTTGCGGCTCGTCAGGCTGAACAGCAGCCTCAGGTTCATCTGGAACCTGATCAACCCCGTCGGGTTGTCGAGCGCGTCTCCCTTTAAGAAGCTCGGGAAGTGGTGAGTCAAGATCACCAGGAGTGGTGTCTTCAGACGCATCAATGGGTGGTTGATTAGATGGTGGTTTATTCAACTGGGTTGTTCCCCTTGTTCTACCGTCTCTTGGTCCAGTAGTACAATTTGGGAATAACATCTCATCAAACAGAGCTTTATCTGAATAGAATACGGTATTATGTTGCCGCATAAAGGCATCGCCTTTCATACCAGAAGGTCTACCTAAGTAGATCATAAGCTCGCTTTTGGGGGATAATTTGTTTATACGCCGAGCTTCTGGGATGTGCACATAAGCACCGCATCCAAACACTCTGAGATGAGAAATGTCTGGAATTTCATCGTTTAATAGAAAATATGGGGTTTGCCATTTAAGGCGACTCATAGGTGTTCTATTATAACAATGTACAGCATGTAATACTGCAAATTCCCACCAAGACTGTGGTATACAAGCATCAAGTCGCATTGACTGTGCTTTGTCCATTATAGTGCGCATAAAGCGTTCAGCACGCCCATTTTGCTGTGGCGTGTGAGGTACGCTTTGTAGCACTGTAATGCCGTCATCCTTTAAAGTTTTAAGGAACACATCTGATTTGTATTCACCGCCGGCATCAGACATCCACTCTTTTATGGTAGTGTTAAATTGATTTTTAATTAACGCTAACCACTGTTTAAGCGCGCCAATTGCCGAAGCTTTGTCGCGCAAGAGTGATACCCATGCATATGAAGTATAATCGTCTAGAAAGACGATAAAATACTTATATTTATGGTATGACGGTATAGGGAAGCTTTTTAGATCGGAATGAACACGACTAAAAGGAGCTTTAGCCCTAGTATCAGATGGTGGATGAGATGCTGCAGGCATTTTGCCTTGCGCACATCCTGGACAAATACCATCAGTGGTAGGAATTGTAATTCCTTCGGGAAAACCCTTTGTATAATCCTTAGCATGTCTTAGAACCTCTTTGGATGGGTGTCCAAGGCGACGATGCATAAGATCGTAATCTACATTGTAGATCAGTGGCATTTCTGCCGACTGTAGTTCTACTTCAATAGATTGCGCATCTAACCAATATAATGGATGTCCACTTAAAATGGGTTTACATTGGACAAAAGATTGTACTTTATGGTATAAGGTAATATGTTGCGCGTTGCCCATTACACGCATACCTTGTTGTAAGAATGCTCCCATAGAAAGCAACCGCGTTGTCATTTTAGGTATGTAAAGGACTGGATGTACTCTAGTAGTTACTAGAGCATCGTTTATATAGTGCTTTAGAAGCACTGTACCAGATCCTTCTACATAAATAGTATTAGACGCAGTTCTAACCGGTATCCGGTCAGATTCTATTGCAGGCTCATACTCAATGAAGTCACTAATCTTATTAGTGAAGTGCGCCGAAGCTCCTGAATCTAATAGCCACATGGAGCTTATTTTTTCTCGACACTTAGCACACTGTGTGACATATTGATCATGCTCGCATTTTAAAACATCAAGCGCGCCGATATTCATACTGTACAATGGAGACACTACAGACGGTACATTTTTATTTTTACAACTTGGTATCCTTATACTTTTTAGTAAGAGGTCCAAGGCTGTCTGATTGTCAGCATTGTATAAGTGCTGTGTGAGAAAGGTGTACCTTTCTTCATCTGTTCCCCAATCAAGGGAAACAGTGTCCTCGTTGTTCATCATCGGGTCCCAAGCTGAGAGATCAGCCTCAGGCGTCGGTACACGAGACCCTGCAGGAGTCCCATCACGAGACCCGTATATTTGGTCTATGACCCGCATCTCTGGAGTGGTAGGCTCCAGCACCTCTCCACGCATCATGGCTTCTCCTTGTCTCCGCACAAAGTCCTGATGTTGTCTGTAGACAATGTCCATCAGCTCAGCAGAACTACGAGCTCTGAGAGTTTGTTTATGCGTGCAATTACCATACTCATCTTTAGTGTAAAGATGGTAGGTTCTGCCCGTCGCAACAGCAACTTCCAGAGGAGGAAGGGAAGGATGACCGACATACCCTTCTTCGTATAGTTCATACTCCCCTGTTTCGGGAGTTGGAGCACGATTCTCTTTATCAGAGTCTCGTGAGTCCATTGACATATTATCGAAGACGGAGGCCAATTCTGACTCACCGTAGGTAGTTGTGCGCTCAAAGTCCTCCATATGATTGGAAGGACCCGGCTGCGACATGTCGACATCGACTTCGGAGTCATACTCCTCGTCGTAGTTCCAATTGGAACGTGTGCGAACTTCTCGATCGAAATCAGAGAAGCGCTGCTCAAGCGTCTTCGTCGTTTGGATAGTCGCTGGGACTTCCAAACGCTCAGCGAGCGATAGTGCGTTATTAACGGAGGGGTAGATGCCCGGAGTCCTTGTAGTAGGAGGGGACTGAGAGACAGTGCGGGTGGTAATAGATGACTGCCCAATATGGGCGATGGTAGATGAAGTGGGAGATGGGAGTGCGGCAGTGGATGCGATGTGAGAGTGGCCTTGAGGTTGACCACGACCCTTGCCCTTTACGAACTTGCCTCGTCCTGCACCTCTAGTACCCGCTGGTTGTTAGGCCGCTGCTGGTTTGTAGAAGGTGTGGTGGACGATGAAGGCTGCTGCTGAGCACCCTGCTTGGTAAAGCGAGGGTTTTCGCGCTTGCGCTTCACGGCAGAGATCTTCTGGGCAGATTGCCCGCTCTTGACTCGTCCTCGGTTAGCTTCCGTCTCATAGTGATTGACAACAATCGTCCGAACATCACCGATAGTGAGTTTGTCGAGGCGACTGGATGAGAGGATAATGGGGACAAGATGTTCCCATTTAGACGGAAAGTTAGCCATGACTATCATAGCTTGGAGGAGAGGGTCGAGAGACATGTTCCGTGAAGTAAGTCCAAAGCCAAAGTCTACTTCATGAAGACGTCCGATGGCTGCCACCATCTTATCAAAGACTGGGCCAGGATGTTGGTTCGGGTTGAACCGTATACTGATGACCTCTTTAAAGTCTTTGTAGATGCTAGGGACTGTGGGAATCGAGTAAGCATCCTTCAGATTGTTCCAGAGATCTTCGGCTTCAGTGAAGCTGGCGAAGTTCTGCTGAAGGGCTGCAGATAGACGAAGAGTTATATTGCCAATCGCCATGGCATTCTTATCCTGCCACTTCTTTAAATTGTCAGGATAGTCCTCTTCCTCCGACTCATATTCGTCGAGATGAGTTTTATACGTTGCCCTCAGAGCTTTGAGAGCTTCTTTCTCAGCGTCCGTGGCATCAACGGCAATGGGGGTCGGCTCGACAGGTTTGATCGGCTTGGTAGGACAAATGTAAGTGCCATTGACGACACTCCAAAATCCTTGAGCCATCAAGAAGGCTTTCATCGCACGCGCCCAGCTACCATAGTCCTGACCGTCAAAGACGGAGACGAAAGTGTTAAGTTGGGACGACATAGTATCTGTGAAGGCTGATGAGACATCAGCATGTTATTCACAATACTGGTATGAGTAAAATAGAGAGCCTTGGCATTAGCTATCTCCTCGTACTAGCGAGGTAGAAGCTGCCCCAGGGGTCCGTTACATTCTCCTACTGAGAACTGGTCGGTGCCACACGATGGGGTCTTATTGCGCCCGTCAAGGGACACAATGCCAGGTTGCCAAAGGTAACCTCGATGGTGTTGTCGACAACAGCAACTGTAGTTAAACAGCTCGACAATCATCGTCGTTCGCAATGAACGCAATGGTACCCATGTAGCAGGGCCCATAACCTGTTGCGCAGCAAACAGCGCAGCAAACAGTGTTATGGAGTCTCACCTTGTGAAGGTATAGAGACTGATAGAGAGGTTTGTAGAGAGGAGTGCTCAAGTGTGCGTAGAGTGAACGACTTGTATTCTTAGAGGGGCTCTACTCCCCTTATTTATAGGAAAACCGGTCCCTATGGTCTATCCATGTCCGTTTGCATAAAAGTGATGAGTAAAGGTGTCCACAATATGGCGTTTTCAGTGACGCCTGATGTGAAACACCCCAGAAGTCTTCCATATCACCACGTGTGATGCTGATAAGACTTGCGCCCTCCATATTGGAGTTGCGCCCACTTTTGTGCATAACGGAGTACCCTAATATGGTAATCATATGTACGATACTACTGTAAATGTCGTAACTGCTATAGATAAGATACGTATGTACTTATTACGTTTCAACACACGCCACCACTGGCAGTTTATTCTGTTGACGTAGGCCTAGACGTAGCTCAAAAATGAGGGGATGTGAGCTCCTCCACTAACAGTCCTCAGCATCTCCGAGCAGGTACTAGTCTTCCTTGTTATATTGGACTATTGTAGACCATGCATCCGGGCTGCATCTGGATCTCTGTGCTCTCTTTCCTCTCCGTCAGACTCCAAGTTCTTTGCCTCACGACTCCCCTCTCACCTCATTGGGACGACATGCGTGCTTCACATGCATGGAATGCCGTCCCCACAAAATGGGAAGCCCTGGGTCATCCCCCTCCAGACACTACCATCAATCTTTACGTTGCACTCAAGCCCCTCCGTGAAAACGCCTTGACTGATGCCCTCAATGAAGTCAGCGATCCAAAGCACCAAAAGCACGCCCTCTCCACCACACTTCTGCCCACCAATTTGCTCACGTATCCGCTGTTCTGTTGCAGATACGGGGCACACCTTTCACGAGAGCAGGTTGCTGAGCTTGTCGCGCCTCATCCGGACACACTTCAGCTTATCAACTCCTGGCTCGAACACTACGGCGTCCCGTCATCCTCAGTCTCGACATCACACGGCGGGGGCTGGCTGACGCTCACTGACGTGCCGGTGAACCAAGCCAACGCTCTCCTCGGCGCATCATACCAGCTCTACGAGCACGCCGAGACGAAGGACCGCATTCTCCCACGCTCGGTTATGCGCTCCCCGTTGTTCTGCACGCACATGTACAAGCCGTTGCACCGACGAACTACTTCGGCTCACCACGCAAGCACCAGCAGAGACCGCGAAGGCACTCCAGTGAGGCAACATCGAGAGAGCCCGTGGAGGCACTGTCGAGCCGTTTCGGCTATGCTGACCCCGAAAAAGAATTGGATCACGTGGGCGAAAAATTTGCGACACATTGCGCACAGCGACGAGCTCGGTTCACATACTGTTAATATACACGAATTGTACAATAAGGTGTAAGGAGTATATGTACGAAAGGAATAGAGTATATCTCAACAGGTATAGCTACAGTGAATTAAAGTTATGTGCAAAGTGATCCAATTAATATTCGTGTTTTTGGTACTGAAAGAAAATGAGCACAAAAACGAAGCAAGGAGATGTACAAAAAATACCAAACATTAGTAGCGGGTTTCCCCACCCCGTGCCTTTAATACAGCATGCACTCAGTTTGGAATACTCTCATACAACCTGTCAATAAAATCTTGATCTATGTTCAACCACTCCTCCTGCAAAGCGAGCCACAGCTCGTTGAGATTCTTGGGTAGTGGGTTTCTTGCTCGCACAATGCGGTCAAGGTGGTCCCAGAGGTTCTCTATTATGTTGAGGTCAGGTGAATTTGGGCACCATGGTAGTAGATCGATGCCTTCGAGGTCAAACCAGCCAGATGCATGCTTGGACCGGTGCTTCGGATCGCCATCCTGTTGGAAATAGATGGAACTGTGGTCGAGATGATGGTTTTCGAGGGTGCAGAGAAGGGATGTCGAGAGGATGTCAACGTAGACAAAGCGATCCATGTTGCCTTCAATGCGATGTAGTTCCCCAATGCCAGAGCGGGTGAGGCAGCCCCAGACCATGACACTCCCGCCGCCGTGCTTCACCTTCTTGTTTGTGAAAATGGACTTTTCGGCTTCTCCTGGCAATCTCCAGCACCATTCACGGCCATCTGAGCCAAAGAGATTGAACTTGGACTCATCTGAAAAAACGACCGTCCCCCAATTCTCTGACTTCCAATAACAATGACTCTCTGCCCAGTCCAAACGCTTCGCCCGGTGCTTTCGAGTGAGCAAGGGCTTGGACTGACGTACAAAGGCCCTCAGACCACGCAATTTGAGTGCCTTCTTGATGGTATCAATGTGGAGATGGGGGAAAAATTCGTGGTGTAGCTGGGATGCATTCTTTGAGCGGCCTGAGGAGAGCATTCGGCAGGCAAACAAGATGTCGCATTCAGACATCTTGGGCTTCCGACCTGTCTTCACCCCCTTGGAGTCGAATTCGTGTGTGCCACCATAGCGATTGGTGATTCGTGAGACTGTGGAACGCGAAACATTCTCCTTGTCTGCAATTTGCTTGTTGGTCATACCCATTGCCTTCCTGGTGACAATGGCTGACTTCTGAGCTGGGGTAGTGTCGGCAAGGGGTCTACGAGGCATTTTGTCCGTTCATTTGGTGTGCAACACGTTGTGGTGGTCGTTGAAAGGCAAAACTTCGATGGCTGTCCAAATCGGGAATAAGAATTGGATCACGCCTAGATCATGTGTCTGCACTAGCAACAGTTCAAATGCATCTCGTGTTCCCACATTTTATGAGCATATACTACCATTCTATATGTACATTTTACTCTATACAATAATGTCTTTATATTGACTCAGTGAATCACAACGGTATTGACAATTTTTTTGACCCCGTGATCCAATTCTTTTTCGGGGTCAGTGTATGTCACGCCGTCTTTGCTGCGCACGCTCTACGAAACGACGACCTACGTGCCAACCGCGGCGGACCGCAATGTGCTCGCGATTGCAGGCTATCATGGTGATTACCCGAGCCAAGCGGATCTGACGGCCTTCATGAACAAATATCGCTCTGAGGGGCTCTACGCATCATACACCTTAGTGCCGCTCGGCGGCGGAACCTGGCCAATCGAACTCCACCCGGAGGCGAACCTCGACATACAGTACACCCAATCCATCACGTTCCCAACCCCGCATGTCTTCTACAGCACCCTTGGCGAGGAGGGTTACTTGAAATGGCTCAACTACATGCTCAGATTGGAGAGAGTCCCACAAACGATCACCACGTCTTATGGTGGCAACGAGCAAGATTTCAGTGAAGGCTATGCAACGAGTCTATGCCACCTATTCGCCCAGCTGGGCTCGCGTGGCGCAAGCGTTCTTTTCGCGAGCGGTGATTCTGGTGTTGCCGGTGTGGATGGAGACTGCCGCGTCAACGACGGGTCTGGAAGGGTCCAGTTCCAACCCATGTTCCCCGCATCCTGTAAGTGTGGTGTTCTTTCTCCGCTCAGGAACAGTACATATTAAGCGCAGTCACTGGTTGTTCACCACGCTTCCGTACTTCAATAGGTCCCTTTGTCACTAGCGTCGGCGGCACATTCGACCACAACCCCGAAGCAGCGGCGGCCTTCTCCTCGGGTGGCTTTTCGAACTATTTCAAACGCGAACTATACCAGGACGAAGCTGTGGCCGGTTATCTTCGGAACCTTGGAAATCGATATGTTGGCCTCTACAAGTGGGTTTCGCTGACATGCCGAATTGTTTTTTCTTACTTTTGTAATTTATTCAGCGCTTCGAGCCGCGGCATCCCCGACATCGCCGCTCAGTCGTACGACTTCCTGTATGTCTTCGATAATCAACTCAAAGACCTCTATGGTACAAGTTGTTCTACACCCGTGCGTATTTCCATCCTCCGGTCCCCTTCCTTCGTTTCATCCATCCACGAGCACCCAGCTGATTGCCAACATACAGGTCGCGGCAGCGGTGATCTCCTTATTGAATGATTATCGGATTTCGCAGGGCAGGCCCGCACTCGGCTTCCTCAATCCCTGGCTGTATGGGAAAGGTAGTGATGGGAAAGTTCGGTTCAGTCCGGTTCAGAGCCAACTTTGCCTGAACCCCAAACTGGACCAGGGTTCGGTTCGGGGTCTTTGCCCGAACCCTGAACCTGAACCATGGTTCAGGCAACTTTCGGTCTGGTCCGGTCCAGTTCGGGTTCGAACGCCCGAACCGAACGCTATAGAGGAAAATATGAGTAGCTTGATTACGTAATCACTTCAAAGGTGCAGAGTTTTCCAATGGCATACCACAAAAGGTGTAATATACGCCCTTTTGGGGTATAATTCAGAAAAACATGGTATTCAGGTATCTGCTGCTAAGATATATACAAAGTAGGTATACTAGCAAAGGCTGCGTCGGATGGAGATCGAAAGGACAGCGGGCAACGCAGAAGCCCTAGAATCATCCCGAAACCGAAGATGCCACACGCCGTCAGGTCCACACTCCTCCCACAAATCAACATCGTCCTCACACTCCTTTGAATCGACGTCGATGTCCTGCGGCGCCCCCTCGTGTGCTTTTGTGTCGTGTGCTAACCCGAAGAGAGTGTGTCCAGAGGGATGGTCGACAGGAGGGCAGGATGGGCGGAACATCAGGACCGGGAAGAGAGATATCAGGACCGAGACGAGTGGGCATAAGGGCGGTTGAAAGGGGAAGACGAGAGCAAGGTAGGAGGGAGTTAAGGGTCATCGGAGTCGAGAAGACATTCGCACATCCGCCGTGTCTACCTCGAGAAAGCCTTCCTCGGAAGCTGAGCACCAAGCCCACACCCACTCACGCAGCTCGTTGCGTTTTCCATCGGCACACCCCACCCGCGGCATGCATCCCGCGTAACGTCTGTCGTGTTGATGGGTGAGCAGCTCGTTGACTGTCACTCGCACATGCCCATGCTTGAGATACTCTGCCTCGAGCTCAGTCTCCCCATGATCGTCCCTGCGTTCTCTACACGCACCGTGTCCCTCCTGCACCCGCAAGAAGCAAAGCTCGCAGATCGCGTCGACAGGTGCCACCATTTATTCGACGCGCCCGACAATCTGCCTGCAGCAACCTTAAGGGAAGTGATGCGCTGCTGGTCCATCTCCCCGCCCTCCGAGTTCAACTGTCCCCTCCCTCGCCACGCATTTCTTCTGCCCCGTCATCACACTGGGGCCACCCCACCAGCAGCGGCAGGCCTCACGTCCTCGTCCAAGACCGGCGACGGCCGCACGATAGTCAAGCTGACCGCTTTGCGCGTATTCCCCAGCCGACAGTCCCACAGGACAGCGAGTTGTACTTGAGGCCCATTCCGTTACCCGACGTGCGCTTCGACTGCGAATGGGACTCCAGCGATCCCAACATGGAGCCGCGCGTGTGCAGAGCTACCCCTCGCAGATCTGCGCGCGCTCAGCCTCCGTGCAGGCCATGAGGAGTTGGGAGAGCACGTGTGAGGCGAGAGGGACGATGAGGGTGGGCGAGAAGGCTGCGTTTGTGGAGTGCGCCGAAGGGGGGTAGGCCGAGAAAAGGGCAGGTTGAGGAGGGTAGGGCGCGAGAACCGAGACTGCTGGTTGCGCTGCGCCAGCGGGTCGGAGGCTCCTTCGTGAACGCTTGAGAATATGAGCCTCAACCTTGTCCGTGCTTCTGAATGACGTGATTCTCGTTAAGAAGGGCGGGCGTGAGGAGGGTACGAAGGGAGGGGCGAAGGGGGGCAAGCAGGCGAAGGTGTGTGCTGAGATGAAAGTGGGACGGGAAAGGCGTGAGGAGGACTGGGAGTGAGAACCGGGAAAGGGATGCGAGTGAGGGAGCAGGAGATGCTTACCGGGAAGCATCAGGAGGCTACCACTGTGTGTTGCCAGATCGATGAAGAGCGTATTGACTCCGGAACATGAGTGCGTGCATTAACAAATCAAAAATATGTCAAGGGGAGCAAAGCAAAGGGCGCAGAGACGACAAGACAGAGAAAGGCAGGCGTGAGGAGAATGGGAAAGGTAGGGTGGCATGACCAAAGAGGGCGAGCGAGAGGAGGGGGAGCCGCACGATGGGAGGACCGGGAAGGGCAAGGTAAGTCACCGGGAAGTGGCGGGGAGGAGGAGGGCGAGAGGAGGGGCGAAGGGCCAGGAAGGACGGGTGTGCGGACCAGGGGGTAGGGGAGAGGACCAGGGAGGGTTTAATGCGCGTGTTCTGCAGGCTTGCGTTCTCCCTGTCTTCCTCAGAGTGGAACAGTGGCTGTTCAGACGAGACAAACTCCATGAGAATAGAGTCAATATCCGGCTTGACAACAGAGCAGGGGTTTTCCGAGTCCTTCGTCACCGTGACAAAGTCGGGCCCCTAGAACACGCTTTGACGCCTTTGATTCCGAATAAACGCAGTGCGAGGGGAGACGTGAGTGCCGTGCGAGTATCGAGGAATTCCACAGAGCCCGTCTCCATAATGGACGTGCTAGGGATAAACTTTAGCTAATCCTCGTTTGGGGTCGGATCGATGCGACTCGCACTCCGCCGGACACCAGGAAGGGCAGATGGGGACAGGGCAAGATGAGAGGTGGGTGAGATGAGGAGCAGGGAGATGGGAAGAGACGTCGAATGGGGCAGGGAGGCAGAGCGAAAGGGTGCGTGGGCGGGATGGATGATACAGCCATCATGCATCATGGCCTGAAAGGACTAACTTAGCCTGACGACTTACCACACAAAGAACAACGCGACGCGGCACAAAGTCCCATGCAGCCACGCTCGCAGTTGCAGCTGTCACAGAACAGTTTCAATCTAACCTTGCCCTTCATAATGTTTGTGCTTTTTTTTTTTGGAAATACAGTAACTTTTTCGAAACACTATGTTTTGCCCTAAGTACCAAGGGTTCGGTCCGAACGCCGTTCGAACGCGTTCAACAAAAAGTAGGGATTGGCCGAACCCCGAACGGAACCGACGGTCCGGTCCGGGTCAAACACCCGAACCCGAACCTAAATTAGGGTTCAGTTCGGTCTGGTTCGGGTTCGGACCGTGGTTCGGAACTGAACTTTCCCATCACTAGGGAAAGGCCATGCAGGGTTCAATGACATCAAAATGGGCTTTAATCCGGGCTGCGATACTAAAGGATTTCCCGCCATCGCCGGATGGGATCCTGTGCGTCCTCTCAGAGTTCTCTTTGTTTTCGAAATCAGAGCTGACTCCGAACTCGATAGGTTATGGGTTTCGGTATGCCCAACTTGACTAAGCTGATGGAAATACCTTTGCCAGATGCACTTGGTCAGTAGTATAAGTTACTGTGATCACACAGATTTCTGTAGGTTGCTTCCTGTTGTCCATTATCTCAGTTCGCTTCCGAGGGGAGGAGTATCACGATATCCACCAATGAGAAGTCGAAGTTAACGGGGCCTCGAGGCACAAAATAAATAAATAACAAGGCCTCGACAATCTCAAAACTCATCATTTAAACGAAACGTGTGTGTGGACCACACACACGTGTTTCCCATCACTCAGTACTCAGTACGCTCATCATGCAGAGAACACAATGTCGAAGCTCCAACAGGCATACTTGAAGAAATGTTACCTGTTGTTATTTAGGGTGGCAAGAGAGGCATTTAGTGTGAGCACGCAAAGGAAGATGATAGATTGGACAGGAGCAGATTGCACACTCCCCAGAGTAGTATTATTAGGATTCTACTATAATATAAATATTATTCAATATTTATGTCTAACCTCAGGTTGCCTTTCCAGGCGGGAATCCCAACATTACCCTCTCACTCGACTCAGATTTCACAACCTGCTTGGCAAACTCCGAATAAAGGGCCTGGAGGCGGCCCATGGTCCCAGCTGCGTTTTCGCAGTCGACAGTATGAGGAGCATTCATTTCAGCTCTGGAGGAAGATATTGCCGCTACCGAAATATTTCAACTGGCTCACTAAATTAGACATCTTCATCTTCATTGGTGTCCAGTGTCATGATTTGACAGGACTGATCAGCGTAAGCGGGATGACAAGTCGCTCCCGAATCTTACTCATAGCGCGTCGTGGCTTACTCACGTATTACTGTACGATTACTGATGATGACTGATAGTTTTAGTGGACGATTACCTAGCAGTAGTAGTAGTGGCTGTATCGCTGATGAAGGCGTACAGTCAAGAATCGGTTATAAGGTGGCTGTCGACTGATGTGGTCAACAGCTTGACTCTCTTGTATCATCTCGGAATCTAGTCAGGTTCTACTCCTCGAAACCCTGCTGTGTGCTAGCTCTCTTAGGAAGGCGCTTTCAAGTGTCCTCGGATCAAGTCACGCCTTCGCACGTTGACACATGCTGATAAGTCACATTCTGTTTGCCATCGTGTGTATTGCCTAAGTCAGGCCGGGTCGGACAGACCATAACATTAGAGTCAAGCTCTCCTGTAGCGTTATCACCTAACGCTGGCCTGACTTAGGCGATTTGTGAGGCGCGACAAGATGAAATACGTAATGGCCGAGGAATACACCAACTCAAAGAGATTGGGTATCTTCAATATGATCACAAGGGACAATATCCACAAGGATGAGATAGCGAGAGGCGATCACTTAGTACCCGAGGTACCAGTATACGAGACAAGGTGATGATTCGAAAAGACCAAGCTAGAGAGCCTTGGTCTTTACTGTACGACTTATATACAATTACACGCTGGCTTTAAAGCGCAGCTGGAAATCCAAACACTAGTACCGCTATCCTAGTAATGAGTAATCCTAGTACCGCTGTCCTAGTAATGAGTAATCCTAGTACAGCTATCTAGAATGAGTAATCGTCCGTTCTAATAATACCTGAAACACCGGCAATCCCAAGCACCGGTAACGCGTAAGTGTCCATGACTAATATATGCTTACTATCATAGTCATAACTGAATAGTAAGCAGTCCGAAACTCCGAAGCTCTTGTCCTCCTTCGATGTCAGCAACAGAACGATGTCCACGTGACATTACCCCCTTTTCAGGTTGAACGACCTCGTTCGAAGACCCAAGGGATAATCGTAATGTTACGACACACCTCCACCTCTTTATCCATAACCCGTTGAAGTGCGTTAGCTTCCTCGAGCCGTCGAACGCACTTACGCTTCTCGTTGCCCACCGCGTATTGCTCGTTTTCGAGAGCAGTGATAGCCGTATGCAGATCTTCGTATCGTTGAGACACGTGACGATAGCGCGAGATCTCAGCACCTATCGTCCGATCAGGGAGTTCGGCAATGGCCAAGTCGACCCATTGACGTCCCCCGAAATCGTTACGCAAGTATCTCAACTGATCATGCGCATAGTCGCAGGCATCAGCGTCGAAATCGGGGGCGGCATGCACGTCACCTTGTTGGATCTCCCCTCCCTTCGTCATGCATCCGAAGACGATGGTATTGTTGCCGGGCTTTAAATGAATGTATTTGGCAACAGTGTGTTGCCCGTTGATAATCATACGGAAGGGGATAAACTGTGGAGGAATGTTCAGTTCGAACCCGTCAGGGGCCTCGGCCTTGTCCTTAGCCTTCTGCCGCTCGACGTTGGTGGCATTGCCGTGGTACTCTGGGAAGAAAGGACTTCCTTTTGATGTTGCCACACCTCCTCGACGCCCTCGTCGAGTGTGCGGCGTAAGAGGTGATACCCTTTCATCTTCGGGTCTCGAAACCGCCGAGGGATCTTCGTTTTCTTTGTCGGAATCTTCTTGTTGACGGAGGGCGGAGCGGGTGTGAACACCCCATGAGGTGGCGGGGTCGAGGATAACTCTAGGGGGACAGTCGACATTGATATATCGAGGCGTTGGCGGTGGGGGGGATGAAGTGGAACTTGTTGTTACAGACGCAGTCATGGACGGGTTTTCCACAGTCATAGTGGATGTGGGAGTCAAGGTGACCTGGACATGACATGGCGGACTGCTTACAAGTGCCACAAACTCGGACCACTTCACTGATGTCCGAGACGCTTGGCACCTTAACAAGCGTTTGTGCAACAAGGAACTCCTGGCGGTCAGGAGTTGTTCCCGTTGCCACGCTCTCTTCGTCTTGTGCCAGTCCACCAGTGTCGTATCCGCGTACATCAGGGGTCTCGGAGATGAAGTCCCCTGGACCGATGCACCTAAAGGCGGCGGCGACCTCAGCGGCAGAGGGCATGTCCTCAGTGATAGTTGAGGTAATGGAGGAAGGGATGATGTGGTCATTGGTAGAGGAGGAAGTGCTCATAGTAGTTCGAAGGAAGAACTGATGAGCTCCTTCGCTGGGAAGGGGGGCATTTATATATGCAGACAACGGAGTTCGAAGGTGTTGAAACTCAGCTATCGCTTGTGGAGCATGTACGTCAGTGGCGTTGACCCACTGGTTCTCCGAGTCTGGATACCCCTTCCATTTGATCAGATATTGTTTGCGCCTTCCCTTGCCGAAATGCCGTTGGTCTAGAATTTTCTCGATTTCATATTCTTCTTCGCCATCGATTAATTCAGGGGGTGGTCTTGGGAAATTTGGTCCATGAAAGGAAGTTTCTCGATAGGGGGTGAGAAGATCGATGTGAAACACGTCGTGAATGCTCCACTGTGTGGGAAGTTCCAGTCTATAATTAACTGGAGACATCACCTGGTTAATTTTGAAGGGTCCATGTCGTTTGGGCGCAAGTTTGGCGCTAGGTTGATGAGTCCTCAGGTGACGTCCTTCTAGCCATACTAGGTCCCCGACTCCAAATTTGGGTGTTTCTTTGTGTTTCACCCATGACTTTTGTGCTTTGATGATTTGTTGTTGGGCGTGCTCTCGTGCCTGTTTGAACTGATCAAGTCGCAACGCCACTTGGGGTAAAGGGTTGGAGTCGTTTTCCAATCAGTACGTGGATGATGTCCTGTTAGGAGGAAGAATGGAGACTGCCCTGTTGCCTCGTTTGGCCAGTTATTGTGTGTGAATTCCGCCAGGGGTAAATATAGCGTCCAATTGTCCTGCCGCTCATTTACCCAAAATCGGAGATATTGCTCTAACCATTGATTGGTTTCGTTCCGACTGTCCGTCAGTACGAGGATGATAGGCTGTGGATATGTTTTGTTCGATTCCCAGTTGTTTACAAAGTTCCCGTGTGAACTTTGATGCAAATCGAGGATCTCGATCGCTGATTATCTTTGTGGGGAGCCCGTATCTGATAAATACGTGTTTGAGATACAACATTGCAACTTCTTCGGCGTTGATTTCTTCTTTGCAGGGAATAAAAATAGATGCTTTAGTACAATCGTGATCAGTGATCGTGAGGATAGAATCGTATCCTTCTGACACCGGTAGTTTCGTAATGAAATCAAGTGCGATTGTTTCGAACGGCATTGCTTCTGGTTTTGGATAGATGGGTTGTAGTGATGCCCTAATGGGTCGATTGTTAACTTTGTTTCGTTGACAATCCGCACATCCTTGTACGTATGCAGGTGACATCTGGTCGTAGCGTCGGCCACCAGTAGTTTCGTTCTACTAACTTGATAGTCTTGTTGATACCTGGATGTCCGTATACTGGGGGTTCATGATGAGCTTCTGTGATCGCTCGTCTTTCTTTACTTCCCTTGGTCACCACTCGTCTTCCTTGTTTATACCACACTCCATTTACCTTCTTCAAATTGTGAGGATCTATCCATGGACGTAGGATTGTTTCATCCTGGGCATCGCTAGGATTGCTGGCGTCATATCTTGTACTGTAAAACGCCTTGAGGATGATTAGGCATTCCCGTTCTTTGCGTCGTCGTGTTTCGGATGAATATGTGATCTGGTAGTACCGTAACATTTTCATTATCCTCTTCACCCTGTTTGTAGTCGGGTCGTCTTGATAGTGCATCTGCGCGGCCATTTGCAGTTCCTTTGATGTGGTGAATTTCCAGATCGTATTCTGATAATTCAAGGACTTCCCTGGCTACTCGTCTACTAATCTTTTGTGGTTCTCTCCAGTATTTCAGATTCATGTGATCGGAGAAGACCTTGATTTTGTGTGGGGATCCAGCCAATAGTGCTCTCCAGTGACGAAGCGCTTTGACTATGGCTAGTAATTCCAGATCGTAGATATCGTAGTTGCGTTCTGCTGCGTTTAGTGTTGCAGAATAGTATCCTATGGGTGTCTTTTGCCGTCAGATTTCTTTTGAAGTAGCACAGCTCCCACCGCGAAACCTGATGCGTCCACTTCCAATTCGAATTGGTCTTTTAAAACCGGGTGTGTCACACGGTTCACTTGTTACTCGTTGTTTTAGCGTCTCAAACGCATGTTGTTGTTGTGGTCCCCAGTTCCATTCGCTGTCTTCTTGTGAGATTGTTTAGAGGTTTAGCGATCGACGCGAATCCTCTGATAAAA